>JADGIL010004464.1:0-26761 GCA_020352625.1 Cactoblastis cactorum | reverse complement strand
CTTTATACATATTTATATCAAGGGCTCTTATGTCGTTAGGAATCTTATTAAATATTTTTGTACTCATACCCAGAACACTAGAACCACACATTGCTGTTTTGTGTGGTACCTATATGACTTAGTTTGTCATTATTGCGAATAGAAGTCAAATGTTTAAATCGACTCAAATTTGATTTTACAAAAACAGCCAATTCATAGACATATAATGACGGCAAGGGCAGAATTTTTAATGTTCGGATTCAGATTCGAAATACGAGTTTAATTAATGACTTCTTGATTGATATAAATAATTGATATTATGATAACATTTTTATATTAACTTTGACATTTATAAATAACATATATGTTATATCATTGAAAGTCACGCGAGAAGATATATGTTCATCGAAAGTTTTATATTATAAATATAACTTAATTTTATAGTTATTTCAATTATGTAGATAACTAGATTGCTAACATAACTACTTTCTTTCTTTATTTAACTAGGTTTACATTGACAAGTAAGTAACTTAATACATTAAGATTAGCAAAGTTTAAAAGTGTAGATACTGCTAGCGCAAATCTAATAGGTGTTGCATAATTTGATCAAAAAAGTGGCTAATAGACAAACACATAGAAAATCTACCCCTAATGTAAAGTAATGCAAAAATATTTTATAAGCAACATTTTCATTTGTAATAATTAAAAACTCGAAATAACTACAACATCCCCAACTTACATGTACGTCCTAGTGTTAATATATGTTGACAGATGGCGTAATATTTTTGGAACATAAAATTTGAAAAAGCTAATTGGGGAAATACTCATATAGATATATTTTTTTTTTATAAATACAGTTGATTTCCTTATTCCTGAATATATAATATAGCCAAAAATAGGCAGATTGTTTTTCTTTATTTATGTCACAAAAATAATGTTCATTATTCTACAAGTCTGTTGAAATATGTATTATTTTTTATTATTAATGTTTTCATTTATAGTTTTATTTAGATAAATCTAAATAAAACTAATATTACCTCATTCTATAATATAAATATTTGAATACTATAATTTCAATTACAAACACATAGACTCCGTGGCGCAACGGTAGCGCGTCTGACTCCAGATCAGAAGGTTGCGTGTTCAAATCACGTCGGGGTCACAATATTTCTTTTTTAATATTTTTGTACAAACCTAATTCTAGTTTCCCGCATATATTCAGAACAGTACAGTATAACGTCTTTTTCTTTTACGGGGTAGACAGCCAAGATTCGAGAGTCTTGTAGGCTACCCTTAGCTTTGGTGTGCTTCTTGATGGAGTGGAGATTCAGAAATACTGACAGATAACTTGCCCATCATAATGAGAATTCCTGTTTAAAGCCCTTCCCTCAGTGCCTTTTATAATATACGCGGGAAAAATAGTATATCCAGAAATATATTACAATTTTCAATATATATTTTATTGTATCTGCGCTTCGACATCTGTGCTACGTTTTTATAATAGATGCAAGTTTTGTTTATTTAGATTAAAATACAATTTCCGTTTAAAGTCGAGAATCACATCTTTATACAATTTATTACCAGTCTATGTGTGGTTATTTCGCCATGGTCTGACATAATCACCGCTGTTCAATGTCCAAATATGTAAAATATTAAAATCCATTTAAGCACCATTTAAAAACGGATTCATTTTCTTCCTTTAGAGTTATGTAATATCATAAAATGAAATAAAATATAGTATTAAAATGATTGGAGATGCCGGGGATCGAACCCGGGGCCTTTCACATGCAAAGCGAACGCTCTACCACTGAGCTACATCCCCCGACATAAAGGAAGCTGATATTTGCCATTGCTACATTTGATAGGTACAATAAACTTTTGGTATAAACAAATATAAGTAAGTAGTACATTTTATTAGTAACCATATACTAACTCTATGGTGTGTATACTGTGAATTTGTTATTGGGGTTCCGTATCCAAATGATTAAAATGGAACCCTATAACCATACTATATATAAAATATTAAATCCAGTAATCACAATAAGTGCAAAAAAAATCTTTCCCAATAAAATCGAGATAAACCAAAGTACAGTCAACCATATTATATTATACTGTTATAAAGAGGTAAGGACTTACAGTTTTTAACTTTGTTTGTTTGTAAGGGCTGATCTTCGGAAAATACTTTCTGCACCAATCATGAAAATTATTTCACACAGAAAGCTAACTTATTTTCGGGTCCCTGGATACTTTAAAGCGAAGAGTTTCTTGTGGACAACATTTTTTTCCGTAAACAAAGCCGTGGCCAGCCCAGAACCGCAGATAGGTATATAAAATAGTATAAAAGTACGAAAACCAATTATTTTTATTCACAGTAATAAATATTTAATTAAAAAAAGTCATCGTTTCTCAATGCTTTTATTCTAAAGATTTCACATCCGAACAGTTCAACATTAAATATGAATAGTCGTTGATGCAATGTTACGATTGCAAGTCAATTAAAAATACCTAAACATATTCTAATTTTATTATATTTAAACCGTAGCCGTTGCGCATGCCGGGGTCATTACGCACACACTTTGTACTCATCGATGTAAAAAACATAACTACTGAACTGTCGTACCTATTATAGTAACTATATACTTCCGCCGTGAATTTTATTTAATAAACTACTGAACCAAAACTAATTTCTGCCTCGAAACTTGCTGCCCAGAAGAATTAACTAACGAAGCTTGGGCAAGAATACTATGCGAACATAAAACTGAAAAAAAAAACTTTTATTAAGACAAAGGTGAACAAATTCGTGAGGATATCGCGTGTGGTCGACGACTTATAACGAGAGAGGTATCGGCTCAGGGCTCGGCCTCCATGATGAACTCCGCAAGCAGCATCTCCATGGTGGGGGCGAGGCCGCGCTCCTGGCACGACATCTTGAAGCACTCTGCCACGTGCAGGATCCGCCAGCAGTGATCTTCTTCACTGTCGTACTTCTTCTCGCAGGTGTGGATCAGCTCGACCATCTGGGCCGCCAGGATCTCACCTAAAATCGTATGACGCTTTAAAATATACGAGAATAGTACCACCGTTACTTGTGGTTATTATTCTTATGGCTTAAGATTAACTTTATTAGAGGTTTATAAATTAATTAAAACACATATCCGCAGAAGCTTCCGTTATGAGATAAAACAACGCCCGAGACTTCTTTTACTTGTGACTTTTATCTTGTGTGTAATTGGGCCATGTACTTTTAATAGAATAAAATATAAAATTACAGATTATTGTGCTGCTAAAATGGTGTTAGCTACATATATACAAGACAGTGAAAATTATATTATTTCAACTTTTATAAAAATAATCTTACTTCAACCTTTTTAAAAACAATATCAAACAAATATTAAAACACTCGCAAGAAAAATATAATTAGTAATCAATTATATCTTGATAACTAGCTGTTGCTCGCGACTTCGTCCGCGTTAATTTCGAATTGAATGTATAATAATATATGAAATATTTACTTACATGCAAGTGACGAATAAAATAATTTTGGTATAGATCATTCTTTGTGGTGGGTACATAAAGTAAACTCAAAGAATTTATTTTCCTGTATAAGGCCTCATGTAAAAAAATCTCGATAGCGCGTCGTTTTCAGTGGTATGGAGCCACTACTTGTAGTGGTATGGAGGTTTTTTATAGGCCGGCAACGTTTCTGTAACCCCGCGGGTGTTGCAGTTGTCTATGGGCGGCGGTGATCACTTAACATTTCATGACCCGCCTGCTCGTTGGCCTCACTCTGACATTTAAAAAAAATTGATAAGATGGAAAAGCGCCATCTAGCGGATACTTAAAGAATTATTGATAATTAAGTCTTGAGTTAATTCAAATGACGGTAACTTTTTTTAATAAACCGATTTAGATGAAACAAGCTTTAAATCATTTTCTGAGTTAAAACAAAGCAATTGGTGAAAGTTTTAAGTAAATCGGTTCAGCACTTTCGCAGATTACTTAGCTTGAGAATTCATTCAAATGACGATAACTTTTTTTATGAACCGATTTTGATGAAACAAACTTTAAATATTAATCTGAGTTAAAACAAACCAACTGGTGAAAGTTTGAAGAAATCGGTTCAGTACTTTTGGAGATTAGCGTGATCATATGATGAGACAGAACAGACAGACAGACAAAAAATTCAAAAAAGAATATTTTTGTTTTCTATTATTCTTTTTAAGTCAAAAATAATAAATGTACAGACAAAATATTTTTACTGTTTTATTATATGTATAGATTAATGTCTACCCGATTATCTGAACGATAAAAACGTATTTGTAGCATTTGTTCTAGCATGATTAAAATATGTATGTATGCATATACTGTCGTGAAAAAATGCCAGGGTATACATATATATGTCAAATCTTAATTGAGATAGCGACAGCATCGTACCGTTGGGGAAGGAGGTGATGAACTTGTGCGTGTTCTCGTGGTGCATGCGCGAGGCGTCGGTCAGCAGGTTGAAGTGCGTCGACATGCAGCGGATCGCGCAGCCCAGCTCGCGGTGCTCGAACTTGAAGTCGTCGCGCCAGAAGTGGAAGAACTCCTCCATCTTGTCATTGGTTAGTCCACTCTGAGGACAAATTATAAAAAATAATCTTGATGTCACGTTGTTTTTCTGTGAGTATCAATTTTTCTTGTAAATATCAAATACTTACTTCCTCTCGGCAGTGTTCCAGAGCCTCTCCGAAGCCGAGGGTTACGTCCTTCATGACGACCACGTCGGCCCCCGCCAGCGCCGGCAGCAGTGCCACCAGTACAGCCACCAACCTTCAACAGTTAGATTATAGTTTTTTGAAAGTTGTTCTGTTTCATGTTCTCTTTTCCGAGCGTTAGACGCGTCAGAGCCGCTGTCTAGAACTAGGTGATATGGATAGGCTACAAGAGAATCAAATCCTAAAGGGTAAATCCAGTCTACTTATAATCTTGAAATTTGGCATGAAGCTATGTTTCATAGCATATATGAATAAAGGAAAAATTCCGAAAACCTTAAATTTATATTATACATAGTTACATCACATATTTTATGCTCCTCCTGCTTTCAATATTGCAATGTTATGGTTCTTTTTGCAATAAAAATTACCTACAGGTTTGTACGGAACTCGGTGCGGGAGTCCGACTCGCACTTGGATACGTAATCTGCAATATTCTAATCAGACTAGAAATATGTTTTTCACAAAGTTAATGTTCAGTGGAATTAAAGGCCGGCAATGCTTCTGTGACCCGCCGGGTATTGCAGGTGTCTATGGGAGGTGGTGATCATTTAACAGCACGTGACCCGCATGACATCATTTGCCTCACTCTTTCATAAAAAAAAAATTACAAGTTTAATTTTTAAAATATTTACTTCATAAAATATCAAAGTGCAAATATCAAATCGTAATGCTTGATTTTAAAACATATCTTATTATCCTATTGTAAACATGCTTATACATAGTATGTACATAGTGAGAACAGAAGGGATTTTTAATATTGTCATTTTCATAACATTTGCATTAACTATGAACATAATCATGAGAATAATGTAAAATAGTAGAGAAATCAAGATTAAAAATACTTTTGTAACGAATATACAAGTCTGCAGTTCCATATTTCAACAATTTTGACGCATGGGTCAGCGGTCACATAATTATTCACACATTAGAGAAATATTATTAGCGGTCACATATTAGAGAAATCTCACCTCCTCCGCGTTGTATCCATGATCACCTCTTTCTGAGCAGAACAAACACGACGCAACACCTTTATGCACACACACACACGATACATAATCATCGGATCGAGCCATAATAAGCGACTATCTAGCTAAACCACGGCCCTTTGAAACATTTACACATTTTTCTGCTTATTACTACTTAAATCTCATGATGTGATCCCATTGCCTTCTTAGTATTTTTTTTACATATCATGCTGATTCTTTGGAATTTAAATTTCCGTTGTCATTGCGTGCACGACCTTATAATGGGGGTTGTGTAAATATGGACAAGATTTATAATAGGATCTTTTGTATTTTTAACGTCTCTGATAAATATAAATTTTATGAATTATACATTATTTATCTTTTTGATCTCATAAAAGAGAGAAACTGCAGTATTACATGGAGATTCTTGAATATTCAAACGACATAAGGGTCATAGCACACCGTATTGCCACGCCGGATGCCGCCCGCTACTGCCTCGTGGCTGTACGGTGGTGTTTGATCAACAACGTTGTGATTTCATTAGCATTCCGTCCCATCAGTGTAATAAGGATAGATGGTGTAAATGCAAAGCATCAGGAACAGTTTTAGTGGATACGGTGACGATGCCTTTCCGAGTTAATATGTGTGCTAAGATTTCTAATAAGGTAACCAAGATAAGTTCATTTATTTTGAGCCTATCTTCAGAAGCGGCCACTCAGTCTCCGTCTCCCAGTCGCGGCCATCCCATCCTTCATCTCGCGCGACCTTATCAGACAGTGCACGGTTGCAAATAACTTGCAGCACAATTAAGCACTCTTTGATGATCAATTACTTCAATTACTGATGATATATAAATATAACTGGTTAAATTCTGCAAATTCTTGAGAATGAGATGCCGAATTTGAATTTGTATTTGTTTAGCCGAGTTTGAATTTATAATGTCCTAATGCAAAAAGCTATAAAAATCCGACTCGCACTTAACTTTTCACTATGTTGGTATTGTGTAGTAGTATGTCAGTATATAAGTAGTGTTCTAATGTATCATGTAAGCAGTCTCATAAACGAGTCTTAACACAACACGCGTCTAATTAAGGCGTTCATCTTCACAAGTGTTACTTTTTAAATCTAAGTACTTTTCTGGTGTACTCTATTGTTTTTTTTTGGTTTTGCTCTTTTCGTCAGCTTAAATCTCATGTATAAAATTACTTTGTTTGATTTAAAACAAAATTAAGTAATTACAGGAACGGTAAACAGATTATTAAATGTTAATCTTATATTCTAAGTACTTAATTTATTTATAGTCACTGTAAGTTTTCCCACTAAATAAAAATAAATAATAAAACTGCAGTGCAGACCGAGCTCCAATGAGTCTCGAACACTGACTTGATTCCTACGAGGCTGCTGGTGATCGATTGCTACTTTAATTACGCAATTGTAGTAACTAACATTTGTTGCAGAATGCTCTGCTACTTTCCCAACCGATAGAATATAGTGATGTTTATTTACATTATAGCATTTTACTGCAGGATATGAAACCATTTTCTAAGCGTCTATAAGCTTAGAAAATGGTTTAATATTAGATTGAATTACTAGCTTTTGAATATAAGCATATTTATTTCTTATTAAATAGTTTTTTGACATTTAACCT
Organism: Cactoblastis cactorum; assembly: GCA_020352625.1. Lineage (NCBI taxonomy): Eukaryota > Metazoa > Arthropoda > Insecta > Lepidoptera > Pyralidae > Cactoblastis > Cactoblastis cactorum. The sequence goes on along the minus strand of JADGIL010004464.1, from coordinate 19,412 downwards.
GATACATACGAAATCCATATCCATACTATATGTCCATACTAATATTACAAATAGGAAAGTGTGATTTTTATATGGAGATAGTTGAAGGGCTGGAGAGCGACATAGGCTACTTATTGTCTCTTTCTATCTCCTATTCATCGAATTTGATGCAAGAGAAGCTGCGGACAAAAGCTAGTACATAATAACATAAAATAATATAATTACCGATGAGTATTGACACTTGTTATTATAATAACAAGATCTTTTATAATTATATTCACATCATAAAATAGTTACGTAATGTACCAATTTGTAAAAAAAAATCATCTCTACACTCTTGTTTTAAGACACAGATTCTTGTTTTAAGACAACATACATATTTTTATGACTCGTTCATGCGTATGACCACATTGGCTGGTGTAATAACTACTGTAAATATTGTATCAACGCCAACATAATAATATAGAAGATCATAAATTGTCAACGTGGTTATTTCACGGCTATTAACATTTTGTCTCATATAATAAAAAATATTTAACTTATTTAATAGTTAACGAAACCAAATAAGTCAGGTATTCAGTAATTGGCTAGTTAGTGGTGGTACTTATAAAAACTTATTATCTACAATTCAACGTTTATCTCATTTAGATTGCAACGTTATAGTGTGAGCAAAGACTCGAAGTCAACTTTGTATAAACAGGCAAAGGCGATTCAAATCATTGTAATTTAGGATTTAATGCTGCGTCACAAGGTCCTCGTGAGTTGCCTGGTTTAATGAGATGATAAAACATGTTGCAGCATATGCAATGAGCAGACTAGTGACTATTAGCCGCTGACAAATGGGCGAGCGTTAAGGCTTTTAGAGGTAGAAAGAAACAAAAAGTTAAGAATGCGTATTAATCATAGTCGCGAAGTAATATGGACGTTATTCGCAGTAAGTGCATGATTTGCCGGCATTCCGAGGCCCGGCTCGCTGGAGCGGTTCGAGCGTGTAATTACCATGTTATATGGAGTTTAGTCGTAGTGAGAACCGTCCATAAAATTTTTGCTCGATGAGTATTATACATTCAAAGATGCGTTAAAATTGTGATATTAATTTCCCTCCTTTGTGCATAATATAATAAAAATATGTTTCCTAATTTAGTTGACCAAAGTAGATTCGAATTCGTATTTTTGTATTAAAAAAATAAATTTTACTTACTAATAAGCATAATTACCTTTAATTTGACCTTTTTCTGAATGGCCTGGGTCTTGGATGTTTATCTATATACATATGTATTTATTAAATATACATATGTACATATGTATTTATAAAAAAATATAGTATCGTTCAGTTAGTATCCCTTAATACAAGTCTCGAACTTAGTTTGGGGCTAACTCAATTTGTGTGATTTGTCCCTATATATAACAAAAAAACTTCTTTAAATATCACATTTGTAACTACAAACGGTACAGTTTTATAAACAGATGTAAATAAAGTTGATTGCATGATAAAGTTTAATCGTAAATAAAATATTTTTAACGTTCTACGAAGATACTGTGGATCCCCACCATCGCAGTAGTTCTCTAGTTAATAAAGTCAGCACCGTGCGGCCTGAGTCATCATCAACACGTCAGAAGGTCATCACGCCCCAGTCGACATGTCCGCTGCAGCCGCACCGCACATTGCTGCAGCCCATGCGCCGCGCCTGCATTCACAAATCAGTACGTGTAACTGTTATATACGTACTAGTGCGGTACCTGCCTGTTACCAAACATACCTCCCGATTTTGTATGTACGTACCTACGTATCTTCGTCTTAAATGCAGGTGTCAACTTTTGAGAAGAATATTATAAGCTTTTATTTAACTTGAAATGTATGTATGTATGTCTTTTCGGGTGGAATCTTGGAACTCAATTTTGAAGCATTTATCAATCACTTCTACAATATAGGCATCAAAAGAAAGGGCTTGCTGAGAATAATATGAAAATGAAAGTAACGTCCTTCTAAAAGTTTGTCTTTAAAAAAGTTTTTACTTTGAATTTATTTAAGAATAGCTAGTGTGTAGTTTTCCTTTACCAGAAGGAAAATAATTATTATTATTTCAGAGTTTGATGTTTGTGATTGAGATTTTTATTGCAAACTCTAGAGGTAAAGTCACCAAAGAGTAATAGCGGATACAATCTTGGATAAGTTGTTATAATGTAATGTGACATACGAGCCTACGTCTTGTAGATGTATAACATCTCAGATATATAACTCCGCCGTCTGACCGATTCGTCTGCAATCAAATCGATTGCAATTTGTTAGAGCCTTCAGTCAGATGTAATGAAAGGAATCACAGTCGGATTCTAATTTTTATAAACGATTTATTGTGCTAATTGTTTCATTAAAACAGTAAATATATGTACATACACATTATAGCCTCTAGCAACATTCAGTCGGTTCAGGTAAGTCAGAGAAAATTGGTATCTAATTCATGATTTCGATTCTCTTCATGAAGCCCAGTCTCGTTGAAAAACTAAGGAAAATTTGGATACAGATGAAAAATACGTAAATAGCAGTAAATGCAAAGAAAATTTTTATATGTCTTCTAGGTACAACTGTGGAGTAGATATCTCCAACTAATTATGTCGGGGCGGACAACGCGGCTGTCATAAAATGAATGCCGTCCTTTAGGTCCTATAGGTTCCGTGCGTCAAAGTCGTATCAGAATTGACATCATTTGATGTCTCAAGAAGTGCTCTGTCCGGGGCCTGGGTGGTCTCATACACTTTATTAGCAGATTAATCATTAGTAGATTAATAATTTAGTTGGATCAATAATTACGGTTATTAAAGCTCATTAAAACCTTTTTATGTTGATATATTATAGGGTAATACTCTTTGAAATTTCCATTTTAACCTACTGTTCACCTAAAACTGTTAATATTCATAAATAAGTACATCATATTAGTACCATCAAAATATTATATACAAAACACAACAATTCAGATAATGAAGTTAGAAATGATTATGATTATTAGAGGAAGCAATTTAGCAACGATGAGGATACGTGACATTATTGTATTTATGTTTATGGACTTTGCATACCTATATTTTTTATGCACTTTAATATATTGCGGAATATATTTCATTACTACAATGAGAGAGGATGACTAATATCCCTTGTAAGATTACTTCTATTTTATACCATATTTAATACTAATTCCGGTTTGAATATTCTGTTACCTATTGGTAAGCGTGTCTGATCAACGAAGCTGGTAGTTTGTAGCTTTCCAATCAATAAAGAAATAGCAAATTAATGATTGAAAAGTTCTACGATTAGTCTACTTAATTATAAATCTTTTTGAATTTGCTTTTGAATTGCAGAACAATCTAGATGTCTGAGCTTCGACAACTGTCTAAGGGACCAGTACAGGTGAATCCGTGCAAAAATGCCCAGTGTCCGCGCGCGGCATATCGCAGGTATTACATAGTAATTAACTATATAATTATAGCAAGGCATCCTTTTGAAGAGCCGCCGACGTGGGTGTTCATATGTTCGCTAAGCGATTCCGGAAAACTTGACTTCGTTGGATCCACTCTTTGATCGCCTGTCTTCTATAGTACTAGCTCTAGTCCAATGATACGAGTAGCTGGGCTGGTTATTTAATCGTTTCTAAAATGAAATGGAAAATAATCGTGGTGTGGTTCAATGAGAATGTTTATCGAAGAGTAGCATTTCGTAGGGTTAATTGATTATGTATCTACAAACCTATACTGCTATTATAATCAACTTAATATTCCGTATATGATTTCGTATTTAATGCCCAGCCATGACATGAATTTTATATCATTTATTGCTGAATTTTAAAAAAGGTTTGAACTTAAATCTAGTTATGTGCATACGTAGGTAACTAGTAAATCAGAAGAATGTTACCTATATTTTATCGTAGCACAAATGAGTGCAAGGTAACTTGCCCTGCAACTTTCACTGTATTTTCGTCTTAGAAGCTTGTCCATTCATAATTATAAATAATTAAATTAAACAAAAAATATAATAAATTCCTTGATTAGTATATAAATAAATCACCACCTTAAGGCGACTAATTAGTACTAATAACACGTCTTATTCCATCTACGAGGCTAACAAGACTCAGCGTAAACAGCGACAGGGTAAACACCTCCAACATAGAGCTATAATTAGATATTTACACTCAGATGAAAATATGATTTAAATTAACACTCCAGCATAGAGTAAAGCTTCTATCGTGTCTATAAACAAGCAAATTAACCGGCTAACAGCAATTCGAACTCTCTTATAATAGGTTTCATATATGCAGAATTACTTGTATCGAAACTGCTAAAATGTAAAATATTTTAAAAATAAAAAAACGTACAACACACCATCTTTGTTTATAATTATGAACTAATAAACTACTATATTCTCAGTTATCGTGACTATCCCATGGAAGTAATAAAGCCCCGGAGCTAAGTTAGTGCTACTATCGACGCGGATCTCGGGAGAGGGTTATTGCGACATTAACATATCACTCCGCGCCGCATACTGATGTCACTGGCCACGGGGGATTCAAGTCCGGCATAAAAATAACTTGCGGAATAGATGTACATACTCGTATAATGAAGTCGGTTAAATATAGGCAGCATTACGCGAGTCATCATCACCATTTTCTAAGTTTATTTCAGCTCCAAGAAAAGAGCGTTGAGGCCGGCAAAGCTTCTGTGACTCCCCGGGTGTTGAAGGTGTTTATAGGCGGCGGTGATCACTTAACATCACGTGACCGACCTGCTCGTTTGCCTCCCTCTTTCATAAAAAAAAGCTCATTGCTAGCCAAATAGCTCTGCGTCGTCGATACGACATTTTCCGCGGTCTTGTGCTGGCAGTTTGTCGCGGCGACGCGATGGCACGGCGGCGGTGTGTATTGCCGTGTGATAAATTGTTCTAAGGTCTTGTGATTTACGTTTTCAAGTATTTTTTCAAAGACTGTTTTTTTTTTCAAAGACTTAAAAAAATATTAAGCTATTATTTTATAATAGCTTAATTTTTTTTATGTAAAACAAAGTGATAAATTAATTCAAAAGCTAATGCATTATTTTTGCGCGAATTATGAAAGGCTAAGCTGTTTCGAAGAATATCTAACCTGGACAAAAAAGCAGACAACAATAATAGACATAAAAATATGATTTTGTAAACGGGTAGTAAGACTATTTAATATTGGAGATTTCTTATTGTAAATTTAAGTGATTTATTTCAACTTTACTTCGGGAATCGGTGATCACAAAGCAATGCAGTTGATAGTATGATAGTCAGGTTGTTTATGGACAAAAAGTCTCGGGTTTGATCCCAGAGACATAAAACTGTCGACGCTACTTTATGACAGGACCACCCGGCGCATGCGCAGAGCAGTTGCTGTTGCTACTGAGGTCGCTACAGTCAACAGCATATCAAACTAAGCCTATTTGCCTATATTCCCGTGGCGTAAAGTCTATGCTGGGTTATACGTGCAGTTGACCAAGACCAGGCGATTCTTTTATAAAGTTGTAAGTTTGAATGTTATGGATTGTAGGATTTATCGCTAGTTGTTAGTTCAGTTCCGATTATGTTATTATATAGCTATTGACACTAAACTACTCGCGCGTACTAAAATACAGACAGACAGAAAGATAGACATACAGACAACATATAAAAAATTTGTTGGGTTCTCTAAAGAAGATATATATTTTCATGAATATCTGCAATGTATAGACAAAGTCGAGTTATAGTTTTATTATATGTATACATATTATTAAAATTGTGCATACAAACATATAACATATATATCGCTCAAATTATTTTGAAATTAATTATGCGTGCTTGAAGCCCAACGAAGTTCCAATATATAAGACATCACATTATATATGAATATACATTGTAAAAATAATTTACAATGTCCGTAATAGACTGAAAATAACTTTTACAAAGACGTTTTTCAGTGCGATTTGAAAAAAAATTTCAGTTTCGCATTGAGACGTTTCAAATTTAATTTATAAATAACAACTTTAGCGGCGCTAAGGGTTACGGTTTTGTTAATTCAAATTACACGAAATGAAGCATTACGTACTTGTAATGAGATAGACGAAAGTGCGTTGCTATTGGGAATATTTTTGGTTCTGTTTCAGGCCATTTTTTTCAAGCTGATTAAGATGATATAATTATTTAATTTAAATCTCATTTATTGCGATTATGATACATATTTCTTCTGACATTTAAATATATCGAAGGTAAATCAAGGCTTGAATTGAAATTATTCACCACTGAGTTTATTTAGATATGGAACTAATAAATACAATACGTCTTAATCTTGAAATTATATCGAACGTCAATGTCAACACTCGCACATGTAACTTTGTATCATTCTCTTTCCTACCCTGTTAAATCAGTTGTTTAAAAACCGCGACATTCACCTGAATGTGACTCGCGCTTTCAATAAAATTAAATAAAATTGAAAAAAAAAAAACCTAATTGTGGATTTGGAGGACTATATGTGTGTCGGGACCAGCTCCCGCTCCCGCAATAAAACAAAGTCTTTGCATTGGCATTAATTGACGTCCAACAAACGGACTTTGGTATACAAAGTAGAGTTAACTTCAACAAGCAATTAACATTAGAAAAAGATGAACCTACAATGTTAATAACTTTCTCACGACGTTCACCGCCTTAAAAGAATCCTGGGCTGTCATAATGTTCTCTAAAATGTACAGAATGGTAGCGATCTCTGCTGTTTCCAAGAAACGTTCATACGCGGCGGTCGGTGGCGCAAAGCGGCGCGGAAGCAGCAATTTCGGTTTGTGTGTGAGCCGTGCTTGTTTTTATTTGAATACTTATGTGCCCCTTAATTGCGAATGAAATCGTAATTCCGTTGCTTTTCCTGCTCGAGAATTTTAGCGTGTTGAGTGTCGCATCTCTTTCTTGTTCTGTATGTATTTTGTATAGACGTAATAGATAGACTTTTTTTGCAAACAATTTTATTTTACTCGTAACCTTGTTTAATACATATTATGTGTTTAGCTGGTGATAAATTTTTCTTTCTCCTAATTAATAGGGGTTTTCTTTCTCCAAATTTAAAAAATTAATAGGGTGCTAATATATAAAATAGAAAGGATACCAAGTTCAGCACTACTTATTACAAAATACATGGTTATTAGTGATTAGGTTGTATCTCTTTGTTTTTTTATGAGAAATTATCTACCGATCATTTATTTTAACTGCTGTAGTAATAACTATGGGTTATTAATCTGAATTAGAAATGTTATTGTTTATATGATTAGCTACTAGAATTTTTCCGCGATTACGCTTGCGTTGCGTAAATCAATAATTAAAAGGCTTATTGATGATCTGGTTGACTCGCGACGAGACAACTACAAAGCCTGGAACACCGGCGACTGGTGGTGAGTCTGTGTGTCTTCTACAGGCTGCATTTTGGGGAGTGTGTTCTGGAATTACATAAATAATGCTATCTGCACCATTTCGCGGTCAGGCAATGAGGCGTGGGCAACGTTTCCATCCTTATGTGGTAGATGTCTCTTCTCATCGTACTGCTCGTTTTGTCTCCTGATTTATTTTGCGAACCGCAATTCCCTCCCTGCGTCGTTGTTCCCGAATTCATTTAATATGGGGATTTCAAGACAAGAGTGAACAGGCCTTGCTTGAGTTTGCAGCTCCACCTTAGGCTTCATCGTTGCTTCCCATATGGCGAGATTGAAGTCAAAAATATAGTCTCTATTTGTAACATGAAATAATTTTGGCATATAATACTTAGTAACAAAAATGACTTGTGGTGAAGAGGACAGCCATATCGATTAGGATATAATATCGATTAGAGGACATTGTATAGGTCACTGGTCACTGGTCACTGGTCACTGGCGACTGATGTAATTATCGGCAGTATCTCATCATATTTACATTCATCTTGTTTTCTTATGAAGACGCTTTTGAACGTATTTCTCAATCCAATCCAGCTGTTATTAACAGTCGAGGGTATACTGATGAGGTGTTACATTACAATATTAATGAACAGTCATTCCAGGCGATGTCGTTTGCAAAAACCGTGATAGATGTCCTGCGGAGCGTTGGATGCCTCGCGCCCGAGACTTGAATCTTTCATTAGGAGTACTATGTATGTTCTTTAGGAATTAGTAATTTACATAATTCGCAATATTAGTCTGTATAATACACAAATTTTTGTAATATTTTGTGCCAAGAATTTATTTTCCCTCCCAAAAATGTCACATTGGAATTGAATGGATACTTCGAATTAGTAGATTTTCATATTGAGCGCGACGTAAAAGACATCGTGCAGCTCGCTCGGTTTCCCGCTCCACGAGCAACACATTGTTTGATTGTACTACATCTACCTTCCGTTATATTATGGAGTTAATATCAATGTTTCTATAAGATATATGAATATAATCAATGATACTATAAGTATTCTATAATGTACTTCATGCTGGTCGGGAAGCGAAAGAATAACGTGGAACGTGCCAGCTGTTACTCTTCCCGTAGATTGATAAAGGTTGATATATCGAAAATTGTAAAAGTCAATCGAGGAAAATACTGAAAAATGGGGAACTTTCTCGATGGGCTAGGAACCTGATAGGTTGCTAGCCCATCGCCCATATCTGAACTTCAATCCACCAATAAATCTTAACATTATACCAAGCGTATGATGTAGCTACACTATCAGCTACGTAACTATCAGCTCTGTTTATCTGTATTCACTAATATCGCAACTACAGTATTTAATTCTTGAGGCATTTCCCGTGGGAAACCGGTTCGCGCTGTCCGTTCTGGCTCGCGATGTTGGCGCTGGGCCGTAGATCACTCGCGACTGTTTTTGCCCCATCAGGACAGGACAACCTGTGTTTACATTGATGAATTGCCACGGAAAAACACTGTTTGATATTCATTAGGGTATTTTAATAATAACGGCTTTTAACTCGAAATAATTAAATAAGCTGCTTTGATTTGTATAAATGCTGCTCGGCATTCTCGATTCTACAAATAGGGTACAAAGAAATAAGACATCTTATTTATAATCCTACGTAGAATTACAGGTCTTTACTTAAGATATTTATTTTACTGATTTAACGGGATAACTCTAAAAATAACATAATGTCAAAATATAGGTTTCAAACTTTATGTTTGCCTTTTCAGTGGTCTTGCAAAGAGTAAATAGTTCAAGTTCAGCATCTATTCATATTATAACATATAATAAAACATTCGCCTATAAAATGACTAAGTCACGAAAATGTGCACAGAAAAACGAAATACATTAAACTTAGAAGAAACAATGGCAGTCATTAGAAGCTCCGACAATGCGTGAGCGCCGCTCTGCCATTGGTGTGAACGCGTTTAGTCTCGGCCAATCAGCGAGCGGCAAACTTACGGTGATTTATTGGTTATTGGCGGGTTTGGCTGGGGTTATGATAACAATAGCTCTAAGATTTTATTTTATCTTTCATCTTAGTGCGCGTTGGATTTGGCAGATGGACTGTCGCTTTTTAGGGTTCCGTAGCTTAATCACAAAAACGGAATCCTTATAGGTACTTGTTTCTTTATGTCCGTATACCCCGTCATTTTGCTCAGAGACTATAAGATTTACATTTTGACAAGCAACTTTAGTTTTCATAGTCCATTGATGGTAATATACATTCATAGTCCATTGATAGTTCTTCAAACGCACACTGCTCTAGTTTTCAAAGAAAATTGGTTACGATATTATTTTTTTGTGCTAGTGCTACTGCATCAGGGGTACTGATTAAATTGAGAAAAATGAGATCAAAAGCAAGCTTAGGTTCCCATAATTTGGGGTCCAAATGCACCAAATTAAGGTTTGATTTTAGGGTATGATATTTTTTTATATAATATTTAAGATTTTTAAGTCACCTCGTCGTAAACAATATTTTTTATGTTTGAACTCTTCCATACTCCTGCCACCTCGTTCTTGGTTTTCCCAAATTATTTTCCAATATTTAATTTATCAATGTACATACAATATAATAAAAAAATATTATTAATAGTAAACTATTGAATTTTGAAAGTCTGTTAATAAATCTGACATACAGCACCATAAATCGTAGAACATTAAAATTCTAATAAAATCGTTTTAGTTTGATTTATGCCGAATCTGAAGCGACATCGTCATTACATGCCGTGGTTTTATGGCCTGTTAATGTTAATGGCACTTGCTCTATTAATTAACACGTGGCCATGCTTTAGACCAACAAATAAAAATTCTACTAATCAATACCGTTGTATAAGGAGCTTTTAAATTGCTTTAAATAGTACAAAAATTAAAAAAGCTCAATTAAGTTTTTGCAAAGAGTGAGTCATTCGGCTTGGTTCTATCGAAAATATGTACTTAATTTCCTCGTTCATAATGCAAATTTACCAAAATTAAGCATTATGAACGAGGAAATAATGTTTGTTCGGATATTTACTGTGTGTATTTTTATACCGTCTGAGGCAAACTGAATGTTTCATGTTAAGTAGGTATTAATGAGAAGATTGGCAACCTAATTGAAACTATCGAGTTTCAATTAGGTTGCCAACGTAGGTACGTTGGCTTGGCACAATATGTTACTTAATAAGCAACATGCGTTTTATAGATAAAGAAAATATCCAAATGCAAAAGTCCAAAAAAAATGTCCAAACGAATCGCGTTCAAAGTATAAGATATTAACAATTCTAATGATGCAAAATTATGGCAAATCTGATATCTACTATGCAAATGGTCAGCTTCACTAACACTCATCACGAAATCTTAGAAAGTACAAGTGCTAGGGGTCTTATATTTACTATGGACCCTTATAGGACATACATGTCTCGCTGAGACGGAATTTTGATAAATTCCCATGAGTTCGGGAATTTTGGGAAGCGAGCATAACCACGGGCATAGATGAACTAGACATATTAGATACGAAATCAACATATAACTCGCTTGAAGACGGGCAAACGCTGATCTCTTTGAGTTTATAATCGCGGCTCGGCTCCGCAAGGGAGACACGCGATAATATCAATTATTTCGCAGTTATACTTAATACAAGCTCATAATTTGTCCAGGCAAACTCGGTTTATATTCCCGGCTATCTTATTAAAATTAAATAAAGGACTTGTTATTAAGCTTTAATGCTTAATTTCCAGCCTAACTTTGTATTAAAACCGCATTACGTTTACCAGGTGTCGTTCACCTATGCTGCTAATGCAAGAAATATATATTTAAGTATATATAAACAAAACTAATTATTAAGAGCCTCGCTTCCTGTGAACTTGCTCGTAGTCATAAAGTTATTATTGTACAAAAAAAGGAAAAATGCAACCGTTTTCAAACTTTGCACATGCTGTAGGTTTTTTTAGTATAGTATGTATATATTAAATTCAACTGGAATATAATAAAAGTATTTCTTTTTAGAATCGTGTCATTTATCCATCATAATTATGAGTTTGTATCGTACCTAGACGTGAACATATTAAAGTTATTATAGGTAAGTGTCACTAAATTAAAATATGGTTTTGTAATTCAATACGTATCCCTAACAACATGTTAATCGATACCACATAAAGTATCAACATAGCATCTATGATAAATCGAAAAACTGCTTTTATCCCGTCCCGACGCCGGTGAAACAAACGGCTGATTTATAATTAAGTTGTAAGATACGGTGTGTGTACTGTGTACGTGTAATGGTAAATATGGTAATACCTCAGAGGTACTTTATCGATACTAAACAAGGACTGGACACTCGAATAGACGACGAATGTTTGTTTAACTAAAGCTTACGTTGTGTATTGTAATATAAGTAATTTNNAAATTACTTATATTACAATACACAAGCAAGCTTTAGTTAAAGCAATAAATAAAAATAATAAAATCACTTAAATTCATATCTTCGCTAACCCTAGTGTTTAATTTGACGACATAATTATGACTAGTTTACTATAAATATTTATTCGCAGAGTAACTGTATCAACGATTTTATTCCTTATTTTTGGTCGAGTAGGATTTGAAAATTTTTTTTTATGGCAGAGGGAGGCAAACGAGCAGGCGGGTCACGTGATGTTAAGTAATCGCCGCCGCCCATACACACCTGCAACACTCGGGGGGTCACAGGAGCGTTGCCGGCCTGTTTTGTATCGTAATTACATGTCGTTTACGACGAAAGTAAAACCTTTCTAATTGTTGCCGTTGGTTTACGTCCGAAATCAATTACAGAAATCATAAACTAAAAATATATGTTATTTGAAGTTAGCAAGGGTGGCGTGTTGTTTATTTGTATCGATGTCTACGTTATGCGTGTGATTCCCAGCGGTAGGGTGTGGGCAATAAATTGAGTCATCGGAAGGTACGCGTATTTGTCAAAGATAAACCTGATCTCATCCGTAAGCGTGTTTCGGACTTGATTAATACTCCCTGAACATTTAGTTAATAAAATTTTATATCCAAACAATTTACAAACATGCGGTACTCATTTAGGTGGGTCTTGCTTGTGTATAAATCATTTGATTTATAGATATTCATTAAAAAAAAAAATAACTTCGTAATTCTTTGTCTTCTTAATAAAACTAAACATTTCTCTCAATTTTAGTTTCACTTCTTGTGTGTCCTGCGTTTATCAATTTTGTCTGTATATCTCGCTGTATTAATTGTTAACGTGTATGATTAGACTGGTGTAATCCAATATTTGATGGTGCTCATAGCTGAGCGACCCGCGTCCCGACGCGACGTCCCAGTTCGAGTCCCGGCGGCGAGGCAGTCGCCTCGAGTTTCATCGACAGGGCTGTTTGCACAGATCAAATGGTGTTTGAATAGGATTCGAAGGTGGGAATTTCGAATACGAATAACAAAGGACATTATAATTTTAAATTTGGGTGTTCTATTGTCAGTAATTAAAATGGTCTTCCCGATAGATAATTTAAATTCATCTCGATTACCTGCCTTGACATTGGGTAAGCATGGATTTTGTTGACTGCATTTTTTACTTGGAGCTACCGACATAAATACAATTGACTTATATGAAGTCAATTGTATTACACTTACAGTCGGCTAAGTTTGAGTCGAATTTGCAAATGAAGGGTTCCGTTCCATAATTTATATAATATTGCAAAAAGCATGTTTGTTGTATGGGAGACCCCCTGTATTATTTATTTTAAGTTTTTGGTATTTGCTATTACAGTCGCATCAGAAATTCATCATCTGTAAAATTTAAACTGTCTTGCTATAACGGTTCGTGGTATGTAGCTTGGTGACAAGACGGACAGACATACAGATGGACAGACAGGAAGCCCAAAAATCCACATTCCTGTACTTTGAGCACCCCTGCATGACACGTCGCGGCATATAAGCGAGGTAATAAAAGCAGGGCTCCGCCGCGTCGACAGCGACAGGCGGCCAGTGTCGGGTGTCCCGCCGCTGCCAGGCGGACACACACGAATCAAGTTATCTGTTTTGTAAATTGAAATCTTTCATTTTTCAGTAAAGTTTGAGGCAATGTTAGGACTCTAGTTGTGCACTGGAACTGATGATACCTATACTTTTAATTTCTTAAGCATTTTTAATAATATCAGGCCTTGCCTTTAAAATACGGGATCAATCATTGCGAGTGAAAAATCTACTATCGAACTGTCAAGCGAAGAAGTCCCCGCAATGCGATTGTTGGACATGGCGGCAAGCGTATATAATAATAATTATAACAGTTTCTTTGAAAAATCTTCAATTAAAATGATGATGCATGTTTTTATCAATTCATGAAAGTTTTCATCAATTTTATTGTATACCTTATATATAAAAAATATGTTCAGAGACGTTATGGATAAATAATAAATGTACGTTAGGACTTTTTACTCGAAAATCGAAAATAGATTTAATCTGAAAGGCTAAGATTTACTGCTAAACCACCGTGTGACTGGATTAAGATATTAAATAGAATATGTCTATCAGTATAATATTACAATGTTGCAACGAATCTTTACTAGACTTTGTTGTTCCATTCAACTCAAGCCCGATACACCTCTGGCGGTGTTTTTAACAGCAATAGACTGACAAATACTTACTTTAAATGCGGTATTTGAATGCTGAAGATTCAATATTCTCAATTGCAATAGCTTGCGGAACTCAGTTCATTTTCGAATAGGAATTTCGAAACGAAACTTATCAATTTGGTTTGTAAGATACAATTAGCCTCATCAGCGTCTCATTAAAAAACTACCTTTATTGAAAAATCACATTAGATAATGATAACAAAATAAGAATGGATACTTACATTGAAAATTGGAATTCGTATTCGAAATTCTGATCTAAAGGCGTGAAATTAAATGTCGAGCTAAGAAGCGGAGTTCGATTTCCTTGAAAGGCCTCCTAAATTAGTAAAAACATTTAATAGTCTATAAATATTCTCAGATAACTATGTTGCAGACTTAGAATCTAGCGTTCCCGACTATTAGTAAAGCGAGATCCGCTGTTGTCGAACTAGTTTGACCGAGGCGATCATTCGCGGTTCTCAACGTGCCTAATTTATCGCACGAGGCTGAATTAAGTTCTCCTCTTTAAGGCTCCATAGCGCAAATGATGGCCGGTGGTAGTCGGGTCCTTGGCTAATATGAAGGGCACCAGTATCTTCATGACATAATCGTATAAATGGAATGTGTTTTAGGAACCAGGCATAGCGCTCACGTAGCGTTGATGGTTGTAAATGTTTTTCGATTTATTGAAGAAGCATTGACCGAAAAGTACAAAAGTAATTTGCTTGATTAAAGTCAAGGATACAGACATATTTACGTAATCATGTGACTATGCGTACTATTTTGATTGTTTTTCCGTTAATCTTTGTGTAAAGGAAGAACAATGCGCTCTAACGTTATTATCAGTGCATTGTATATTGCAATTGAACTACTAAACAATGCAAGTGTATCGGAAGCCCAAGAAGTGGCACCGATCGTGGCGTGGGAGCGCAATGATTTTACTTTTATCTATCCTGAGCTTACCGCAAAAAGCTCCAAGCAGGTTGCGGTTGCGCGGCGCGGGGCGGAGGCGCTCGGCCGGCAGTGCGCGCGCGCCGGCCGCCTACGATTCACGTATTGGCTGAATGTGACGCATGCGCGGATTCCAGTTTCGAGTCGTTACGTTCAAACGCATTGCTTGTGCAGTGGATTCTGTGACTAGTGATTGTGAAGTGAATGAGTGAATGGAATTGTGGATGGTACGATTAAGGGCTGGTCGTGAGCCCTGCAGTTGCAGGGTGCAGGATGAAGAGATAAATCTTGGTGCGTTGACCGCCTGCAGTTCGACGCCCGTTCGCGAATAAACGGTAACTATCCATTAGCTATTTTAGCGATATTATTGCTACTTGTGCTGCACCGGTTAGTGCAGGGTGCGCCGAAGCCCGGCTCAGTGTGCCCTTCTTACGGTTGTAGTGCCTTACTTTCTCCTAAAGCACAGACATAAGTGTCTATAAAGAACTTAATTTTGATTGGATTAAAATCTAAAAATACATAAAACCTGAGTGGGGTTACGCTTTGTGGAAATGATATTAAATTGCAATAACATTAAATAACAGAAAAATTAAATAAATTTTTAAAAGTCGAAATCCGTAAATACGGATTTGATAATGACCTATTACCACTTATGGATTTTACCTAAATACGACGTCTGGATTTACCCTTGACTGGCCCTAATTACTATGCAGATGATTAAAATAAAGTTGCTTCAATATCCCGAAATGTATACATAAAATCTTCTGAAAATCTGCCCAAATGACGCACAGGTCAAATATGACTTGCAGATTGATTATATACAGATTTAAAATTATAAAAAGCTTTACTTTTTAGTTTACTTAACTGTGTCTAACATAACGGATCAAATGTAATCTTATAAACTTGCAGCATCGAAATCCAATTAGATAGTGGGAAATTATGCAATAGCATCAAGCGGTTTACAGCTTTCCTTTGCTTGCAGGAGCCGTAAACATATCCACTTAGTTGATTGATGCTTCATCTTGTTTCCATATGTATTTCAAGTATTATAAATCTGCGAACTTCGTAAGTTAACTGATTCTCCGTAACATTCTATGATAATGTCTTTAGGCGGCTTTGCCAAATATTATACGTATAATTCTTATAGTTATGAATTTTGTTCCTGAATATTACCTACCAGTTCCTTGAATTTATTTTAGATGTAGTTAAAACAGTTTCAGAATTAGTTATACTGTTCTTATATCATTGAAAGTTACGCGAGATGACATAATTAGTGTTTACACGGCTAACTCACGTTAATTTTAGTCGTCAGCGTTACCGACTAAAATTAACGTGAGTTAGCCGTGTAAACTAATTATACTGTTCTTACTTACCACAAGAGTCTTCAGTTGATGTTTCCGAACATTCGGCATCTAACTCCCAGTCTACGCTTTCCATTCCCAAATATATTTATCGTTGATCGATGCCAGCGATATTTTATTCATCTTCTCGTGATCAAATTATGGACATTTCACTATATTGTTAGCTAGGCAGCCTACTTCAAAAGCAATACCGAAGATGGCAATGTAGATGACAATCGATTTAGTAATATTAGGGTAGTCGGTTATAGCCACAATATCTCGTGGTAACGGGGTCGTTGCTGCCAAATGGCGCCAAATGAATGCCAGCTAGCGGGACGACTCACGCTTCACCGGGACTTGTTGAACATCACGACTTTAGTTACTCTTCATGCACACATTCTAATTGTCATACCTACTGAAGTGAATTGTACTGTACCTATCACCTTAATTGAATTATGCTAGAGGTACCATTTTGATGTCATTTATCGGCATTGGTCGTTCCGAAATCATCTCTGAATCTCCATTACACCAAAAAGCCCAACGTATTGCTAAGCGTGGCTTTTGAGTCTCACGACTCTTGGTTCTTTCCACCTCGTAAGGAATAAAGACGTGATACTGTATCTATATCTGTTATTATCTTTATTAATTGTAATAATTTTAAAATATGCCTGACAGGGTAAGAAAAGTTCCTTTATGTCAAAATTACTTATACGATTTAATATTTAAAACAAATTAAACGACAATACTTTATTTATTTTATATGGGTTACACGACCCAGAGGTACTCGAAAAATGAAGGGATACCAAGTTTTCTCACTGTGTCTTACTTGTTAAGTACAGTAATATAACTAATTCAAGCTTAGAATTATCCTATACTTACATCTGACTTATTTTAACTAGCATTTAGTTGTAATTTTGCCCACAATTTGCCCCTACTTCCAGCATCCTGTAATTTCGGACAAGCAGGGCAGATCGTGGCTTTTGCTACGTGCCTGCGTGCACCAGCAAAAACCTGGCCATTTTCAAAGCGTCCGGTGTTAAGACCAATTTAAATCCTTGAAAGGCCGGTAACGTTTCTGTGACCCCCGGGTGTTGCAGGTGTCTATGGGCGGCGGTGATCACTTAACATCACGTGACCCGCCTGCTCTTTGCCTCCCTCTTTCATAAAAGAATAAATTGATTTAATCTGGCTTGAAATAGCAATTTCAAAAGGTCGCTTTCTGCTGGGCGGTTTGCACATGTCTGTGCATCGGCGATTATCTGTGGTGTGTACGCTACACCCCGTGTTTATTTGAGATAGTTAACAACATTAGCGGCAGAAAAAGCGGGGTTTTGTTTATAATAAGGCCGTTTGTTGATGTTGCCAGCAAAGGAAGTCGTGGGGAAGATAATTCTGTACATTACCGTTCCTGGAATAACTTTGTTTTGCCAGTACGAATTGTTTTACTGAGTAGAGATCGTCAAGTGTATCGTATGTGAAGTAAACTCATTAATTTTAATAAAATAATCATTATTTTTATTTTATTATCCAACACATAACATTGACCTTTATGATTACTTGATTAGATTTTTAGTAGGGTAATTATTCATTTATCCCAGACATACAAATAGAGTGAGAATAGATAAAAATAGTTCTGATGAGAATTCAACCTGACTAGTTATTGGAATTCACACGGTTTAACGTGAATTCGTTGCGATGAGAGGAGCGGCAATTCGGCTGGTTAATTGAATCAGAGTTATAGCTGCGAGAGTGTGGAACGAATGGGAACGGTTAGGAGATCACGACGCCCGACAAATTGATGAAAACCGTCGGGTTACGTAACCGACGCAAATTATAGACATTTGGAGCCATCGCGGTGTTTCCTGGTCGCTTTGAATACCGCTGCCGAAGCCGTAGGTTACCTCCACACAATGGATCTGATTTCAGAATGGAACTATTGGTGATATTTTACTCAAGTTGCCTATAACTACGCACCTAGGAAACTGACAGACGAAATTCAAACAACTCTACTTGATTTAAGTTGGTTTAATGTTTGTTTTAAAGCCGCTTGTTCTTTTTCGATATTTTGTTCCTTTTGCGAAATTACTTAAGCATCGTACTTAGTTGAAGCATTGATCGCTTCAAGGAGATGAAGGCCGTCGAAGATCAAACATAATGCCCATGATTATGACATTAACGAGCGTGTCGTAATGAGAGGTGAAAAATACACACTCCCGAGATATATTACTTAAGCTTAGCTCTCTACTGGATTGTGCGTGCAAGATAGTTCGGATCCGGTACATGTAGACATTAAATAATAATTATCATTTTATATGCGGTGGTTATTGTTTGTAATTATAGCAGATAATTTTCTGGGGCTCGATCCGAAGTAATTTTTTTGCGGACAAATTTTTCAAAAAATTTGAATTTAATATGGACTAGAGCTGTAGGTAATAGTATTTGTTTGCTTGATTTGCTCAGGATACAATTTAAATATTATTTTTATTTTAAATTCTTAATCTAATTGTGGAACTTTCTCTTACTGAAAGACTTCTAATTTGCCTGAAGAAGGCGTCATACTTCGAGTGTAATGTAACGTACAAATACATGCAACTTTAATCCGTGTAGACATGTTAGTTAGAACTTAAGCTTCCAAAGTAACTTTAGATATCATCATTCAAACATTCCATCACGATTTTATTTCGCTTTACAAAACTTTACTATGACCTTAGCGAATTATCTTACACGTTATATTATTACCAAATCATCTGTATTCATTATTCGTACATCAATGCATGAGCAACATGTATTTAATCCGAGATATTTTTCTGGTATTAACATCGATGTATGTTCTTTACTGTTGACCGAAGGGTATTAGGTAAGTTTTGACTTATCACCAATTATTTTTAATTACCAATCAAATTTGTATGATTATATCGTTATTTTTACAGTTTTAAGCATTAGTAAATACACAGAAACTTAGATTACATAATAGGTCGGGGAAAAAGTTCCTTCGCATTTTTTAAGAAAATTCAAAACATTTTTTAATATAGTTTATTGACATTTAACTAAAGTATGTATGTACCATTTTGTTCGATAATCTTTTGACATCTTGTAGGTAGGGA
>JADGIL010004462.1:0-14973 GCA_020352625.1 Cactoblastis cactorum | reverse complement strand
AATACTCCACGCATACTTTTGGATTATTCTTTACGAAAATTCAACGTCGTTAAATAAATAAAAAAAAACATAGAAAATTGAGACCCAAACTGTTCGATGCAGCATTTATTTTTTATATCCAAAAAGGCAAGAAAAAGCGCATTTTTAGAGATACGACAAGATTGCATTCTAGAGTCGATATACATATACGTTCTTACATAGCTTAAATGAATGAATTCGTTTAAAAAATAGATGGGCCGGCATCGCCAAGGGCGTTGGTGTGCAGCGCATCATCGGCCGCATTCACATGGTCCAAATGAGGATTGAGAAGGACTTCCTCACTACCTCATTCTCTGTGCTGGAAGAGCAGCCTATGGACATGCTGCTCGGGCTCGATATGCTCAAGAGGCACCAGGTATGGCATATTCCCCCTCATTTACTGGAAAGGAACATCATCACATCGGAATTATTTATTTTTATTAATTTAACATTAGAAGATGGAGCCCTGATGTCTGAAATACAGGTTATATCTACTAAATAAATTACGATGTTAACCCTATAAATAGATCCTAAAGATTTAAAAGATATTTGGTAAAGTGAACCAGAAAAATGGATAGTGTAATTATACGAATATTTTTATTTTCCAAATAGTGCAATATCGATTTGAAGCGCAACGTACTCCGGATCGGTACGACGGGCACAGAAACTCCCTTCCTGCCAGAATCTGATTTGCCAGAGTGCGCTAGACTCTCCGGCTACTCCGAGGATGAGATCGTCACCCAATCTGTCAAAGATCACGAGGAACGTCAGATCAAGGAAGCCATGGAGAAGTCTAAACAAGGTGGGCGTACAAAAAAGAAATAATCAAGTGTAACAAACATGTAATCTGTTTCATTTTAAATGTCTTGGCGTTGCAGTTTGAGTAATGTAAAATCCATAAAAATAGTAAAATTCATGTTTGTTTCTGTGTCTATTGACTGCCAAATTAATGATCTATGAAGTCAATAATATGTGAAATTATAATTTAAAAGTGGGATCAAAAGAAACTGGTCTGGTAAGAGTTGATGCAAAATGTGTAAGTAGTATTGTTTTTTTTTAGTTATTATTTTACAAGGACAAATATTTAATGACTGGTTATTTTGGTATATTTTTTTTAGAGAAAGCTGATTATAATAAGCAAAAAAAAAGTAAACTATTGACCTTTACTGTGGTTTTTAAATTCACAAGAACAAATACTTAATATCTTTGGCTAAGTATTATTCTTTCTGAAGAACTCTCATTAAAATATGACCATAAGTCAAACAGAGCAATAACATTAATAAAAAAGAGTGTTGGAGCTTTCCAAAATTCTTTTCTTTGTATTTACACAAATTTCTTCCAAAATTCAGTATAAACTTGCAACAACTATTTAATTCAGTCTACATCGCGTAAACACAATTGACATTCAGTTATTAAATTGTACTAATTCCAAGGTGACATTAGCCAAACACAAAGAAAGTCAACAGACTATACAATATAGCTAGCTTGCAACGTGGTTTCTCATGTAAGCTCTTTGAGTATAAGCTTAATGCAGTATTCATTGTAATCCTAATAATATAATAAATGTGAAAGTTTGTGAGGACGTACATATATTTGTAACTCTTTCACGAAAAAACTATTGGACGGATTTAGGATGAAACTTTACAATAATATAGGTTATACATCAGAATAATAGGTTATAATTTTTAATTACTATGTAATTTTGGTCGTAATATAACGATAAATGTCAATTATGTCATGAAAAAAATTACCAACATAAATCACGTGTAAAAAAAAACTAAATCATTGGAGTTACACAAAGATGATGTACCGCAGGATTGTTTGTCTTGATTAGTTCTAAGTGACAGAACAAATTCCACGCGAGCGAATCTGCGGGCAAAAGCTAGTACTTAATAACTAGTATCTTATCGCCGTTTAGGGGTAGAACTCGGCCCTGACCTCTTGTAGTTTAACCATTGACTGGGCACAGAACGGAATGGAGGCTTTTAAATGGATTTGATTATGATTTTTACTGTATGGTTTTATATGGAGTGAAACATTAATGTAAGAGTTCCTTGAGTATCCTTTCTTATAAAATGAGGGCCTCGTTTGCTTGATGGTAATGTCCTTGTGTTATGGGATACTAACTCAACGATACTATATTTTTATAACTCCATGTTACATATAAACTCCATGTTATGTACAACATGACATGGAGTTGATGTCTCCAACTTCATGACGTCGCCTGATTAGAAGGAAGCAGTGTTCCATTCCAAAATGCAAGATCCCTAATTGCTATAAGTATTGAGTATTTATCCATTTTTTATTTCATCCCAAGTAGTCTGCATATAGTATGAAAATAGAAAATAATAATTTGTAGATTCTGGTTTGTTAAATTACATCAATTCAGGTTAATCTTATAGGTGCTTTGTTTCAAAATGTTCTCACGTGTGTGCTATTTAGAGCTACATACATATAATATTTATATGTATTTTATTTCACTCATTATATTAATTTTATATTTGTCTGTATATTTACTTACATAGAAGATATTAAAGGTAAAGAAATATGTATATAGGACCAATTGACGCCAAAACTATGTTTTTGGTATGTGTTTTTCGTTGTTTTCTCTTTTTCTTTGTACGCGCATCACGAAAAATCTACTCGATAAAGCTATATACAGTTTCCACAGTTGTATCGTAGAAAATCTAATTTTGATATGACGTAGGTTTCATTTTGATACGTATTCTAAATTATTGTAGGTGGTAGTACGGTACGGTGGTAGTATGTATGGCGGTAGTAATTATCTATTATCTAGTATTTTTAGGTCAATTAACATACCAGATTAGATAAGTTTATTTCAGAAACTATCCATATAGTTTTCAATCATATCCAAGTTCAATTTCGTGTTTTTATATTTATTAGATTTGTAACAAGTAGCTATATCATTAAAAGCAGTGTCAAGAAGGTAGTTGGAATTTGAAATTAATCTGTTTATTGTCTGTAGATGACGCCACTGGGCAAGGATCCCGACCACCATCTGCTGCCGCAGTTTCCGGCGGCAGTGGCCAACGAGTTGGTAAGTTCCACGTTTTCCTTGCCGTACAGTCTACTGCATGTCAAGTTAATTTTTACTAATTTCTATGCTATGGTGACATTGGTGAATTTGCAATACATTTGAGTAGGTTAATGTGCTGTTGACTGTACCATTAGTGGTGTCAGCTGTTTATTCTGACGGTCACAGGAATTACAGCATTATGCATAAATCAAGAGATTTAGTACAAGTAACAGTTGTCACTATTGTCTTATTATTGTACCAGCTTTATCACTCTTAAAATATTTCCATATAAAAAATAATACTTATCCATTGCTCCGTTGTCACGTAAAATACGGAAAAACAAACTAAAATAAAAATATACATTTATAATATTAGTATTGATTAGCTTTTTTATGGTCACAATTTGTCGATGGTTATCTACATATATGTATCTCTGATTCCAAGCTGCGTGATTTTTAAGGGGGTTGTTTAATTATTATTACAAAATAATAATTAGCTTTAAAATTACGCAGATTGGGACTCGAGGTATTGCCAATAGGAAGTTAATCGCAGACGAAGACGTGAGTTTATAATATATTTGTGTTCTTAGGCATGAGCGATCCTAGCCAGACCGTTCTACCGACTGACAAATTTGGAGAATCTGAAGTTGAAGAAATTATCAACTTGGGTTTCACTAGAGAGCAGGTAAGCCTTATATTACACCATCGACGTACGATAAATAACCAGACTCAAAATCTCGCTAAAAAAAAGCGACCTCGGCAATACACTGCTCATCACTTATAAATAGTCTTCAAATCTCGTCTTAACGACTTATTTTCTAATACACGATTCTAGAAATGGAACTATGTCAAAATAATCACAGTAGTCGTCACCTTTATTGAAGTGAGGACAATATTTTGTTTGGTTTTGTTCGGCACTGTGAATCTAGTTCCATTTTCAATGTGAAAACATAGATGACAATTAATCAAATTAGTATATGTCAAAAACAAGGTATCTACGTAATTTGTATGACGATCAAAATTGTGACGTCATCATCTAATAGCGTTAAATTGACAGTAAAAAATATTTAATACGAAATAAGAACATGAGGAAAGAGGAATGGCTTTATATTAAGGGTATTCATTGTTCAATATCCTTTCAATAATATCTTTTAACCAAGTTAACATCCCTTTTTATATAAAACTTTTCACCCCCTTTCACCTTATGGGGTGGAATTTCCAAAAATCCTCTCTTAGTGCTCCCCGACACCCTCCAAGGAACATATATGCCAAATTTCAGCTTCTTGCGTTCAGTAGTTTCGGCTATGTTATGTCTGTCAGTCAGTCAGTAACAGAAGAATTTTATATATATAGATTTAAACTTGTCATTTAAACAATCTATGTTTTCAGGCTATCGTGGAACTACGACGATTCAACGGTGACAAGACCCAGGCGACTGTGGCGCTGTTTGCTAAGTCTTTGAAATTCTGATGGTTAATTAATGGCATCCGCACGTGGATTGCCAACTTTTTAGGTATGATTTCCTACCTTGACACGCCTACCATCATGTAAGCGAATCATCACAATATGACAAGAGATATTATCGGCTACTGAGGCTTTCTTGTGCGCAATTTTTGTCGCCATTTTGTGTATTGACCGCCATTTTGTGTCGTCTGAGGGTTATGGCGTTAAGAGACCAAAAATAGCCGATGATTGCTTTCCAAAACTGGACGTGGATTTTAATAATGGATATGAATTGACTTTACACTATGTGACTATTGGCGTGCGTATTCGACTTGGGTATTTTTAGAAAGTAAAGTATAAATCTTCTGACAGACTCTTTCCTATCTTATTACTAACTTATCAGTTAAATTGTATTCTATTTTTTACCAATCTATGATCAAGGCTCATCATTTTGATGACGACATTTCATGAATTTGATGACGCCTAAAGCTGCAGCCCCATTTCGATTTTCGTTAATGATATCATAAATAAACTTCTACACTGGCTTGAGGAAAATAAAAAATGGGAAAGAGTGGCCACCATTCTACTCTCTTACACCTTTATCAATTAGAATATAAGAGTGTATCATTAAGTAACATAACTTATGCATAACTTGTATCTACTTTATCTTCAGCGCTGAAACATATCTCAAACACTGCTTTTTGTATTGTTAATTATCATGAAGGAATTGTTAAAATTTATTTGCAATCAGATATGGTTCAGCAGCTAGTTTATATATCAACATATAACATTATAGGTAATCAATTAGATATGTATGTACGTTAGAAGAGTGTTAGGTACATCGTTTGCGAAATTTACATGAACTTTATAAGTTATCATCTGTTTAAGGAATTTTAATATCATTATGTCATAATACAAAAGATGCTGAATGAATAAGTTACACTTGACGTTTGATATTTTATTATTTTTCCAAAAATAATATCGTTGATATGTGTGAAACGTACATTATTGTATGAATTTTAAAAATAATGTCTGACGGTGCACCCAGCCCTGTTTAGTAAGACTATCAAGTAGATCTTTAGGATAAGGAGTGCAGCTAAAGGTAAGCGGTGACTGGTACAGCCTATTGACTAAAGTCTAGGCATTTAGTTATAAACGTATTTAACCATATAATGATAAATATCTTAGCAGCCATTGTGGGCAAGATAGATAGGTTTTTATACGGGGTGATATAGGGACGTGAAAACAACAGGTTTTCTAATTTAGAATGAAAAATTGTAGGATTTTTAGATTGAGTGTGAGCGTCAGCGGCGGATTTATTTTTTCTTTATTTTTTGAGTTTTCTCTTTTATTTATTCTATATTTTCCATTCTAGTATTTACACTTTTGTTAAACATATAATTGTACCAAGTACTATTTATCATTATATTGTGGGTTCCTATTTTACATATTGATACAGGATTTAACGATTTGAAAGTTAGGTTTTTCGGAAAAATTATAATAATTTGGTCTACTTTTGAAAAAGGAGGGTAGTTAGGTATTTAAAAGACTTGGGCCCGCAATGGACTGCTTTTTTAAGCTAGTTACATATTAATGTATTGAATAATGTCATTTTATATGTACCCGTAGTATTTTCTCATTGTAGGCCTTGGAACCATATATCCATATTTCTTAATAATTCATAATAATCGATTGAGATGTGCAGCATCGTTTTTAATAGTCTCTGAATAATCTGTATTACAATTTTAACGTTTGACATTTAACCGAATTCAATAATAATTATATTAAGTAGTCATAGGTCGTCATATATCTAAATTTTCAAGGTTATATCTCTGTATCATCGTATATGTAGCATATGTTTTAAAATGTATGTTTTTTTATAAAAAATTTGCGAGTCAAATGTTGGCTACTAATTCAATTTCTTGATGCGTAGCGTAATACCTACATATGTACAACATTTACCACGTTGTAATGCAAATTCAACTTTTTCATTAACGGATTAAAGTTCATTTATTATGCAGCAATGTAAGCGAAAAGCTTACATATGTATGTACCGCTAGTTCTACATTCATTTTGACATATTTAGTTGCATGTCTTATTACGCGCAATGTTGGATTTTATTACTTTATTGATGATGTTCATTTCATTTTCTTTTAGATATTATATTTTATATGTATGTTTTGGATTCTGAACAATTAATAATAAAGATTAACGGAAAATGTAATTGCTTTTTATTGGAGTACCTTACGGCTCTCGGGTGTGGGAATGCTTATTAGAAGTCTAATCTAGTCTAATTTGGGAAAATGATGGTTTACATATTTTTATTAAACGTTTAGTATGCGTATGTTTCTTTTTAAGGTTTAAGAAATTATTGTACAGTAAAACATTTATTGACTGTCCCTAGCATAGAAAGTAGAGTACAATTTTACCGCTTAGATCATATATTAAGTATATGATTTAAGTTTTACCGTTCCTGATCTAAAATAATAATTATTAAAATTGCTTTGTTTTTAAAACAATTTGTTGTTATCTATATATCATATATGTATTTAAAAAAGGATGGTGATTGACATACCCAGAGATCAACGCACGGCCCAAATCGCTGAACCAAGTAGCCTAAAATTTTGCATGTAGATTGTTTAAATAACGTAAGCACTAAGAACGGGATTTTAGAAATTCCACCTCTAAGGGTAATTGTTTAAAATTTTGTAAAAATATAGTGGAGATAAAATTATTAAATTCGTATTTTACTATTTTTCAAAATCTGCGTGAGCGAAGCCGCGGGCAACAGCTAGTATTTCTATATAGAAGAGAGTAGCTATACCTGATAAAAACTTTAGTACTTTACTTTATGGAGCCTATAAGCAGATGAAATATACAGAAAAACTGAAGGTGATTTGATTATTGAGAGGATAAAATAAAACGAAAGTATTTTCAATATTATGTATTACTGTAAAAGTACCTTATAAATGTAACAAAAGATGATTTATGTTATATTTATTATAAATATAGAAGACATTCGCTATCCAAAGGTACTTGTAATCCATTGGGACCAGGCAGTAGATTGATTATGGTCCGTAATGATATGGAATAAGTGCATTTTATTTTTATTATATGTAGGTATGTATATATAGAATTTGATACATAACCCTCATATATAAATTATTACTTCTTACACATCCTTAGTGCCTAATTTCATTCAAGGAATATCAAATGATCTAAGAATATCAAGCATCTAGTAATAACTTATCCACTATAACGTTCTTGGTTTTAGGTTCATATGTTACAAATAAAATACATGAAATTGTGGATACTTTTACATTGAAATAGATATTATACGAGTGCGTGTCACTTTCAAACGCTGCCATAGTTCATATGCTTGCAGTATTTACAGAAAAAATCTATTGTCTTTAGTTAAATATTCTTGTATGTAATGATCACTTTACAAAGCTGATGAATTATCTGGATATATGTACATGAAGCTTCCATTTTGCTAATATTATTTATACTTGTATGTATACTTAGTATTTCATAAAATATAGTAAACAAAAACGTCCCAATGTCTGTTGAATGATGATCATGAGTCTTCATTTAATTGAGACTACCAATTGAGACCTTTGGGGACCAGTTGTGTTTGGTTATACAACGTCGTCCGCTTCCAAATGCTGGCTTGAGATTTTGTTTGCCATTGTCGTCAAAATATCCGTTAGCCTTGCGAATCTCTGGTTCGGCGTCGTCATAGCACCCCTTTCTCCCCAGAGAAAATTTATATGGAACTCGGGTCTAAAAAGTTCCAACAAAGTTGGGTCTAGAGTCGGTCCTAAGGAAGACATTTCTTGTACGACAGTCCTCGCGTTTCGTTTGAACATTTCCACTTGGTCTGGGAAGTGTCTGGCTGATTCTAAATGGGCAGCAGTCGCGTTGAAGTCGAATTCTAGAGTGTTGGTTAGACTGCTGGGGAAGGTGTCGTCTGGTGACAAAAGTCCACCGCTTTCGCCGTCTGAAAGTAGTTATAGTTGCTTGGGATTCTAATTGTAAAATAGCATTGCTTTTTAGAATGAAGATATGAATAAAATACATATAAACTATAAAGATACAATTACCGAATAAGTGGAAGCACAAAACTGGAGGAAGCACGTAAGGAGTTGTAGTATTTGGAGGTAAAGGGTTAGTGCCTTCGTTCATACTCTTGAAACACGGGCGCAGTTTCGCTTCAAACATGAAGGCATTATCTGTATAGTTTCGTCGCAGGATATTCCAAGCATTTTCTAAACACTCCACCTAGAAATTTAATATTGATCAGACTTAGTCTATGTAAAAGCAAAACTCAAATACATAATTGCATAGGGTTCATTTCTATGACGCTCTCAATATATGTAATTTCTTGTAATTTTTTAGTTTCTCTTTATCAGTAATTTACCTGTGGCATACACAATCCGAACATGATGGCTGAAAAACCATAAAGATTTCCAAGCGCTGTCTTTGTTTCCACTGCCAGAAGGATCCAGTCGTTGATCATGTCAGCTCGCTGCCGGTCCGTTTGGCAAGTCAAAATCGTCACCGCTATCAGAAGTCGAAATGTTTCGATCCTGAAATATATCATTATATTGTAAAACTGTTATACATATGTATCAGGAGCATGACAAAGAATGACGATAATACTGCACCTACCTTTCAATCACGTCTAATCTCAAAGGTCTTCCCTGCGGCAGAAAACAAAGCTCTAACCCAGAGGCTGTTCTATCCAGCCCCTCAATTTGAATTGCATCATCAAGTAAAAAGTGCAAATCTACCTTTGTCATATGATTTGCTAAAATTCGAGGACCAGAGGTTCGCAACAAGAGTTTTATTGTATGCAGAGATTCCGATTCCAATGGCTTTGTCAAACCCGTAGGAATGATCTGTGACTGGAAATTTTCTAGATCTATCCTAGAGTCGACAACGTAATCCAAGTTCTCAGACTGTAACAATTTCGCTTCTGTGAGATCATAATCGAACTGTTGTTTGATTGTGGGCGTGACCAGGTTGTAATCAGAATCTATTCTGGACTTATTGGGGTCGCTGTGCGCTGAACTCTGTGTGGAGTCCCCTGATCCATTACCAGAATCGGATCCCGAAACGTGATAAAGTCTTTGGAGTTCCATTCTACGGTCGTCGGCTTTTGGTCCTTCGTATCTGGCAGGCTTTGCAGGGGGACTAGTTGGCAAATTAGCATCCCATGTATTTGAACACGAATTAGAGTCTCCGGAAAAGTTTTTGATGTGTTTATTGGCTTGACCTTGTATTACCCCATCAGCACTCGCGCTCTTGCCGTGGTTGACATGTTGGCTCATGTCAATTGGAGTGAGAGAATGGGACCTCTGTTTTTTGTAAGGCACTCTTAATTGAAGACCCGGTTTTGCTGCGAAATGGCTGTATAGGCTGTAGGGCCCGGAGTTATCTCCAACTGGAGAAATAACTGAGATGTCATCGCTGGGTATATAGTTGGTCAAAGGAACTACGCGGTTGGCTGGATACTGTATTCTTGCACCAGAGGCGGCTGATATGGGTTTGCCTGAACCTACATAAGAAGTGATTAAATCTGCGACGGTATCGTAAGCTTCATCTTCGAATTGGTATTGGTATCTTTCGTATACAGTTTCCGGATGGACGACAATCTGTAAATGTAAATTATTTAAACATATCATCAACAAAATAAATAAATAAAGTGACTTTTGTGTATAACTTAAAAAAAGTAAGTTTATTCCAAACTATACCCTTTGTATAACGAAGTGAAGATGCTGTCCGTTGGACCGACAACTCAGCACGTAGTTGTCCGGCTGTGACGAAGAATCCCTGACAAGAAACTCCCGGTCTTGTTCGAGGAGATTTTCGGCCGCTGTCCGACTCAAAGCGCCGTGGTACCAGCCGTGGGATATAATCTGATCGGATGGGAGAGAAAACTCCCATTCTAATAAACCGGATGTCGACATAGCACTTATATCCTTAAACAAATTATGCACATTACATCTAAGGTCACGTGTAGCTACAGTTTACAAATGAGCCTAATGATGTTTTAATTTTTAACCAACATATCTGAACATTAGTCCAAATTAACGACTAATGAGACTTTGTGACTAATGAAACATGTTTTCTAAGTATGATCTATTATATTTTGTGTTATTCACTCGCGTACTGATAATAAGTATACTGTGTAAATGCAAATAGTCGATATAGACACATACGAACCCAAGAAATGTACAGATAGTAGGAAGCTCTTTCGGGATTTCTATATTGTTTAGTGTCGTTACCTATAAAAACCAATGTAATTACAACAATTAATGCTATAAAATTAAAGTCGAATACGTAACGTAACGAATCTGAACCGCACTTACCATTTTATGGCGCGGTAAACTCGCAGTTATACTATTGTGATGGCTACATGTTTTTTGCCAATAATTTTAGCCAGCTATGGTGTGGTGGACTGGAGGGGAGAATGAGGGTAAATGTGTTGGGGCGCAGAATCCAAGAAGAATCGATAAACCCGCGTCCCTTTTGGGGTTGTGTTGGCAGTGGTACAAACGTGAAGTTAGAAACTGACGCATGCGTAATTTTCGTATACTTATAACTTTATATATGTATATTTTTTACCAAATATAGTACATGTATATACACTTATAGTTAAACTAGTTGATATATATATTTTTCACCTGACTCATAGATTTCAAATGGACAAAAACATATCTCTTCAGTAAAATAAACCTTAAGTAGTTATTAGTAGTTACATATTATACTATTATTATGCTAAAACCTTCTCAGGGATCCCTCTCACTGTTTTGAAAACTGTATAAAAATCATCCAGTACTTTTTGGGTTTGTGATAACAGACAGACAGACGCGGCGAGGACTTTGTATTATATGAAGTAGTGATTATTATTAGAACTGACGAAGTTTAAGGCTAGACCCTAGATCTTCTGTTTGGACTAACCGTGCAAAAACTTACATAGATACTGAATGTATGAGTTCAGATTTTTTATTTAATTAGCAAAACCAAAAATCTCTTTATTAAAATAATACTGTCAAATTACGTGTTGAACTATGGATTGAGTGCTTGTAACCCCTATTTTAACAGGAGCTCACGAGTATTCTATTAACAATAAATTTACTCTAGATCTCTATCTCATTACCTATCGTACACCTAACTATGCCCATGGCCATTCTCTTTTAAACACTATCAATTCAGTGTACAGATAGACTTTCGAATATTATTAGTATGGATTAATTTTTTCTGTCTAAATCCTATCCTTCTTCCTACTAATATTATAAATAGTAATAAAGTTTGTGAGAATGAAACAAACACATACAGTTTCTTACTCTTTGACAAAAAGACTTGGGACGGATTTGGATGAAACTTAACAGTAATATAGCTTATACATTAGAATACAACAGGATGCAATTGGTAATGATTTTATGTAATTTTTCAGTTAATGTTGCTACTTTCAAACTACCCCTTATATATTCATTAATTTTGGTCGTAGTATACGATATAGTCGATTAAATCAGGAAAAAATCTGCTCTCTCTCTCTCTCTGAAAGCTATCTTGGCGTACGCTGCCTAAAGCATTGGAGTTACACAAAGATGATGTACCAAAGGATTGTTTGTCTTGAGTAGTTCTAAGTGGCAGACCAAATTCCATATTTACAAATTTTAATGTGCCGTCGCGGTTTGGGGCAACCCTACCTACCTTATTGGAACCCAATAATATGACATACAAGTGTGTATGTACCTCATGTAGTGTATACACACTTCTGTAAACAGTTGTGCATTGAAAAATTCAACAATTTAAAATTCAGTGTAATGCGTATATCAAAGAACTGACTAAACAATTACTTGTTGAAGATAAACAATTTAAACATCCCGATTGGTTCGCAAACGGTGTCAAAGGTAGCCATGCTGCTTCAGGCACACGGCGTGTGCGCAGTAATTTTTTACATATTTTTGTGGGTGCATGTCAGCTGTTATGAGAAAAGTAAGCCTTTATATAATTGGCATGAGCGACTACTCAGTGCTACGATATATGATTAATTTAAATTATTTTTGGCCAATGGCCGCCTCAATAATGCCCTTTTGTTTAAAATTTTATACATTTTTGATTTTAAGTTTATTTTTTGGTGTTATTGAAAACTACCTAACATAGTTTCGATAGTGAGGAAAATATGTTTACACAATATTTTCCATAATGTGATGAATGTTTTAGTTAGGATTGGGCCCACAATTTTTTAGTTTATGTTTTTTTTGACGAAAGTTTACAATCAACCTTTGTAAAAATAAAAATATATTATTATGATATTAATAGGTCCCAATCTCATAATCAATTGTGTTTATAGCCTTATATGTATTTTAATTTACAACATCATTTTCATAGCTCTTCGAAAAATCGTGCGCAACCAGTCCAAAATGGTACAAACAGCGTTCAGTGACAATAAACAGACTATTTGGAAAAATTCCTCTCAAATTCTCCTTAATTCCCAAATGGATGGATTAATGTTTCCGGATTTTTCTAGAGGGAAAATGTTATTGAAAACACAACTCCCAAAACTGAGCTTTTTAGATGCAGCTCGAGATAAACCGCCATCAAAAGGGAAAGTAAATGGTGAAATGATTGAGAATGAACTAAGACTTACACGAACGACAGCAAAGAATGCGAGTTTACCTGGACTGTGGAATAGATCGACGATATTTGACGGCAGCATGACGAAGACTAGCGAATCATCCGAAAATATATCACAACCCTATGCTCAAGTGCAGCTACCGCCCAGAAAACAATATTTTCCACACTTGATAGACCGCCCTATACAATTCGGTCCCGTGAACATTAGCAGAGATAAAACCATTGTAATCCCTAAAGAAATTGTTGGAGTTCCTCAAAATGCAAGCCCATTTAAAGGCATATTTAAACAGCCTAAATTTCAGGCCATTTCTTCTTTACAACCTCAAAAAATTTACTCCGAATCGGATAATGCTGATGTAAAGGAGAAAGCTGACTTTTTCATAGAAGAAATGTCTGCGGATAGATCGTCTATCTACAGCTACAATATGTCTGATAATTTACATACATGTACTAAATTATCTCAAAGTAAAGCAGACTTCGATGCTCAGGAGATATTTTCGACAATGAATATTGAAGTTAGTATAAATTATATCAATAACTCGGTTATAAAGACGCTCATCTCGTTTGAGTTGACAGATAATTACATAAAGACAAATCACACATATTCAATTAGCCCCAAAATAAATTCAAAACTTGTGTTAATGGATGCTTTATGTAGATTTACTACTGACCATTCATAAAAATACAATTTTTAAGATAAGAAAGTTAGTTCTTGATAACGTTTGAATAATACATGTAGGTGCTGCGAGCAAAATAAGTACATAAAGATCTTCGGTCGTCTATCATAAACAAGATTTCTTTAAAAAACTACATTTATATACTTGAGAAAAATCTTATTAGTTTGTATCCTATCGATATATTTCAATTAAAATTTTCTTTCCAGCCTAGTTGGACAGCTAATAAAAATTTTTGGAACAACATTTTTGATAATCGATACGAATCTTTGATGAGGAATTCTAAATGGCCACCACTAAAGGTACTTAAAAGAATATTATGTAGACGTAATTTTGTGAAATAGTAAATACTTATAATTATCTCTTTTAAAAAACCTTCCTGGGTTCAATATAAAAAAGACATATGGTTTATTAATTTTAATTGCAAGAAAGATTATATCATTTTTAAACATATTCTCGAGCGGCAATGTTAGATTTTCATAGCTGGATCTCTTTTCTATAAGTACAATGTTGAACAGATGTGAATGTTGGACAGACAGCGAAAAACGTCTTTTTTTCAAAGTCTGTATTACAAGCGATCGCCCTTCGGTTTCACCTGCACCGCTCCGTTCTCATGGGAATTATGCTAAAAATATTCATCCAAACAAACAAAGCTTTTCTCTTTAAACATAATTTATATTTTTAAGGTTATTGTAATTCCACGTACTCATGTAGACTCAATATGGAAGCGGACATTTGAAGAGTACCATAATGAGACTGTGAGTAGAATTTTAAGCAACGTGGTGAAAAAACTTCACTTTTACCCGAACATGACGTTTACTTGGAACGAGATTTCCCACTTATGCTATTGGTGGAAAACTGCGCCTCATAAAAGTCGGATGGTTCGTTAATTTCTGTCATTTGATTTTTTTGTAAATAATAGTAATAATATAGGGACAAATCACACAAATTGAATTAGCCCTAAACTAAGCCCTAAGCCTTGTGTTATAGGATACCAACTCAACGATACTATATCACACAAATAAATAAAATTGGAGTGTCTGTCTGTAATTTCAAAATAATTGCATTTTTCAAATTGCATAGTAGTATTTACCCGTTTCCAATACCAAAACGATTTTTTTTAGAATTTTTGTCTGTCTGTCTGTCTGTCTGT
>JADGIL010004443.1:0-13260 GCA_020352625.1 Cactoblastis cactorum | reverse complement strand
CCGAGGATCGAACCCGGGAACTCCTGAGTATCGGTTAAGTACGTTAACGGTTACACCACGAAGGTCGTCCATATCCATATCCGTTTTTCTTAATAGTTAACTTACAGACAGACAATCAGACAAAAATTCTAAAAACAATCGTTTCGGCTTCTATAGGCCCTATAAGAGCCCCTATATATAGTTTTCTTAAATATCTCCTATGTACAGACAGACGCAAATAAAGGAAACGCGAATGAGAAGCTCGTACTATATACTGTGTCCCAAACTTCAGCTTTATTTACACAGTAAAAGAATAAAAAGTGTGGATCTACATGCAAAAATAAAGGTATTGTAGTGTGACAAAATAACAACGAAAATCACTATAAATATGAACGCTTCACGGCCGCGTTTGAAGTGATAATTAACGGTACCGCAAACGAATCCAATTAACGTGTTTTAACGTTATAACAAGTTATAACGAATCCCCTAATTGAACACGGTGAAAATATGTGATACTGAGATTGTTTATCGAGTTTAATACTCTTTTATAGTTCAGTAAATCTGCTAATCTATTTGACGACCTCCGTAGTGTTACGGTTAACGTACTTGACCGATACTCAGCAGATCCCGGGTTTGATTTCCGGCCAGGTCATGATGACAAATGATCTTGATTAACCTGGGTTTGGATTTTTATTTTTATATGTATTTGTTATCAAATGT
The DNA here is from genome assembly GCA_020352625.1 of Cactoblastis cactorum. Lineage (NCBI taxonomy): Eukaryota > Metazoa > Arthropoda > Insecta > Lepidoptera > Pyralidae > Cactoblastis > Cactoblastis cactorum. The sequence continues at coordinate 12,561 of JADGIL010004443.1, read as the reverse complement.
ACTCGAACTTACTTTGGGGCTAACTCTATCTGTAAGATCCCTATCTATTTATTTATTTATTACTTTTTCAAGTAAAAATTACAGTTTAATTAATTAAATAACCAGCTAAGTGACAGACAATCAACAAGAAAACATATTAGACTAAGATGTAGAGTTTACGAAGTTAGAGCTTGTAGAGTTAGGGTGTGTAGAGTAAAAAGCTCAGTTCTAATTCGATCTGGCAACATTTTTCACAGTACGAGTTATACAGTCTCTTTTTAGCAACGTTTTACATGAAAATATTTTGTTGGAACAAATTATTTTCTATAATGGTCTTTGTAATTTCGTGTTACAAATCAATACACCAGGATTGCAAATCTCATCTCCATATTCATAAGCTGGGATGTGAAAGCTTCCTTTTGCAGGAGGTAAACATAGAGGAGATTCAATTACAGAGTTCAAGCTGTATATATTTGTATTTACATATTTATTGTATTAGTTTATAGTTATGTAAAATGGGTTTGCTCTTGACCACAATCTTGGTCGAGGACGGAAAGGTCTACGATATAGCGAGCTTACCAAGAAGCAAGTATAATCGATCTGTTTTAACAAGGGTCGAGTTGTATGTCATAAAAAATATAATACGATAACGCAAGATAGCGTTTTACAAGACGAATTATAAACAAATCTCTGTTTAATTGTACTCCATAATTGTACTTATTAATTCATGACTCCATTGCGCCTGTTGGTAACATAATACTCAACACTCAATTGCAAATACCTTAATAAACCTTTAAAAATAATCCAGTTCTTTATTCCGGGAACGTATTTGATAGTATTATTACAAAATCAGTAATTTTAAGTACCTATGCATTTACTATACATTTAGCTTAGTCTTTGAATGTGATTTACTTCGCGTTTATGAAACACGGTCTCACAGGAGAGATTGAGTTAAAAGCCCGCGGGAATCGAATTATATACTGGCTTACTTGTTTCAGGGTTCCGCGAACTAAGAGGAAAATAAATATAGGGATTTGGTTCAGTGGCGCCCTCATTTGCAATAAATCTTTCTATAGAAGATACACGACAGCGCCTGTAATAGAATTTCGAAAAAAATAGGTTGGAATAAAATTATTTCTTGTATACTGATAAGCGGAAGTATTTGTTGGGTTGCTCGCGCGTCAAATTCGGGGGGTGGGGGGAAATAGAAAGAGACAAAAAGTAGTCTATATCACTCTCCATACCCTCAAACATCTTCATATAAAAAAAACACAAAGCCGTTTATCCGTTTTGACGTGAATGACAGACAATACGACATCGGAACCTTCAAGTCAAGAAAAGAGCGTATAAATCCCTTAAAGGCCGGCAACGATCTTGGGACCCCCCAAGCGTTGCAGGTGTCTATGGGCGGCGGTGATCACTTGATCCGCCTGCTCGTTTGCTTCCCTGTTTTATAAAAAAAAGACAAATAACAATTTCACATTAATATTATTAGTATGGATGTATCAGTTTTCCGGATTCGAACTTGTACCTTTCAAATGCACATCAAACATAAACTAAGCCATTACTGCAATATTTTTTTTAATGCAAATAAATAACGTAAAAGAGCAGACGCCTAGCATTTAATTTCTCAAGAGTTGGTCGTTTGTAGCAAAAAATTTCAGGATGGTTGATTAAAAATACCATTACAAAGTAATTGTTCTACAGAATGCTCTCTCGGCTCGTTTACCTTGGTACAGTCTGAAGAGAATATTTGTATATTTTCTTAGGATTAATGATTAAAAATTGTTTTTTTTCCTAGGCTTAGATAAATTTTTGACGGCCTCGTTAACTTGACGAAGTTATTGCCTCTCAACTAAGAGGTCACGGGTTCGAATAAAAGGTCAAGTCATAATAGATCTCCTATTTTGACATCCTCCGTAGTGTGTAAAGTTAACGTGCCCGACCTCTATATAGGAGGGAGGGAGGGTTTGATCCCCGATAAGGTCATGATGGAAAGTTATATTTTTCTGATTGACCTGGNNTCTGTGTGATTTGTCCTTATATGTTCATTTATTATTACGATGAAAGATAATATTTTTCTAATTGGTCTAGCGCTTGCTTGTTAAAGCTGTTTAACTACTAATTTATTAAATTTTACGAAGTCATAACGCCATCTTTCTCTCGAATATAAAAGAAGATAATAGTCTTATCTCAAGCCGACTGTACCAAAGTTCTCATCAAAGAGGCCTGTTAAGAAACTTTCGGTCTTAATGGAACGACTTTGGCAATTCTGATCGTCGGCTGTCGCCGCTTAGTATCGAGACAGGTATCTTAGACACTTTTATTGGAGCCGATAGCCGCGTCCCGGGACTCCGCTCGTGTGGAGATATTGATACAATAAATATATAATTTTACAAATTATTAGCTATCCAAAGGGTAAAAACTGGATTCTACTACTAAANNCGTTGAGTTAGTACACATAGTACAAATTTCGAACTTAGTTTGGGGCTAACACAATTTGTGTGATTTGTCCCTATATATTTATTTATTTATTAAAACGCCGCTGTTCATCCATCTATCTGTCTGTCACCAAGCTGAGTTGAAATTTTCACAGAAGATATATTTCTGTTGCCGCTTTAACTATAAGTACTAAAACAAAAAATAAAATATATGTTTAAGGGGGCTCCCATACAGACGTGATTTTTTTGCCGTTTTATATAAGTAATTAAATTATGAACTAGACCTATTTGAATTGGGGCATTTGTGTAATTTTAAATGACATATTATGACAGCTATATCTACCTTTTTTATGTAAGAGGGAGGCAAACGAGCAGGCGGGTCACGTGACGTTAAGTGATCACTGCCGCCCATAGACACTTACAACACAGTCACAGAAGTCACAGAAGCATTGCCGTTTGTTTATTACGAATAAACAAAGACAGAGCCAGGTAAAATAATAAATAAAAGCTTCTAATGAAATCATTTACATTGTTCTCTGAATTAATTAGCTGTTTTAACAGAACAGAGAAAAGGTAATATTCATTAAGAAATACTTTTCTACAGCCTTTTACAATCTTGCGCCTTCTAAACTGATATCTCTCTTCTTTTTAGGACCTATAGAAGCCCGCTTGTATGTTTGTTTGTACTCGCATCACTCAAAAACGACTGATTGAGTTGTGAAACTCTACGAGACGGACGGTTAGATGCACGAGTGATTTTATAACGTTTTCGTTTACATTATATGGTACGAAACCCAAAATTTAAAAGCAACATTCTATTAAACCCACCTCATATAAGTATCTAATATAATAATAAAATTTTAACTGAGCTATGTCTGTACATGAGAGTATATTTAAGAAAAAAATATATAGGGGCTCTTTATAGGACCTATATAGAAGCCAAAACGATTGTTTTTAGAATTTCTATCTGTCTGTCTGCCTGTATGTTTGTACGCACATCACACAAAAACTAGCGAACAGATCTGGATGAAATTAGGCACTGCGATGGACTATGACCTAGATTAAAAGATAGGCTACAATTCCCGAGTAATATAATATAATATGACCGAGGAAGGGGCTGACAAGATATTATAGTATCCAATGGTCGGACAAAGTTGCGGGCATTAAGTAAATAAAATTTCTTTACAAACTTACTTGTGAAGAACGTACCTACAAATCTCAAACACCTTAACCACTCGACCGTCACCGCTTCAATAAAAATCCTGAACACGGTTTCTAAGCAGATCTGACAGCCCTCGACGAAACTGAAGAGTTGTGCCCAGTCACGACCTTCGGGCCCTTGGCTGTTGTTAGTAATTGGCTCTATATTTTATCTGCCCCGGCTTAATGACCAGAAAAACTAGGTCAACAGATAAAAATTGTTAGGACGCCGCCGACAATTTGTATAGAAAGGAACGAGTGCAGATTCATTATCACGGCATGCAGCAGGCTCATACCACTACGACAAATATACAAATAATTCTCGTTTAATAGTATAGGATAATGGTAAGGAAACTTTTATATGCGAGTGTAACTAGCGCTTGGCCAATTTTATTTATTCGATCCTTTAATCTTTCTCTATAAATGGGTTATCTAACATCGAATGAATGTTTTAAATCGGAACATTAATTAATGAGATTATCGCGTTTATATAAAACAAACATGAAATCTCTTCCGCTTTATAAATAAATAAATATATCGGGACGAATCACACAAATTGAGTTAGCCCCAACCTAAGTTAAAGACTTGTATTATGGGATACTAACTCAACGATACTATATCTTATAATAAATACATATATACATAAACATTCTAGACCCAGGCCAATCACAAAAAAGGTCATTTTCCATCATGACCTGACCGGGGATCTTAAACAAACAAACAACAAACAAATTCTTCTTCTTTTAGCATTGAAACAGATATTTAGATTTCATCAATTTTATGTAGCAGGAAACGTGATTGTAAGGACTTATTGTAAATCTAAGCACGAACTTGATAACATATTTCCAAATTAACATCTTTATTCAGAAAATAAGACCTTCAAAGGCACGTTTATATTTAATAAATACTATATCTTAAGCTACAGACTACCAGCGTTTCAAAACGACCATTGCTGAGAAGAAACGTCAGAAGAAAGTTAAGCAGTTTGGTCCGTAATACTAGAATTCTTTGCAGAAAAATACATCCAATATAAAGTCAATCTCCTTAACAAAATTGAATCAATATTGTCTTCGCATCAAATCTGACGGATTTGATAGGATACCATTTGAAATAGAGCTGTGTCGATATCATATGATAATCCATCAATATGATAATATAATATGAGAAGGCTTATCCGTAACTCTCTTTTATTTCCACATTTAAGCACTTTCGAATCGTCAATTTGTTCATTTTATTTGATTTAGCAATGATTGACGTCAATAATTTACTTAAAATATTTTGAATTTCAGATCCTAAGCGCAATGGAGAAGCGGCGGAACAAACTCCGTTGCAACATTTTCTTCAGACACGTCAATTTACGAAAAATACAGCGATTTTATACTTTAATGGGTGGACAAACATACATTGTACTGTCAACTCTTTGAAATTAACTCCATGACATTAATTAGTAAACATATGGTAAGAATTTTCTAGGATCCTCTTAAGCCTTCAAACAATTTTACTCTCTAAATAAATTGATTAACATTCAATGTATCACATATTTTTACAATTTTCACATTTTACAAAATATCTCCATAAATCCTGTGCGATTGCGGCTCCTATCCTCAAGATTTTAGTAATACTGTTTTGCCGTGATTATTTCGGTGCATTATTAATCAATTTTATTTTGGAAATAACAAAATTGTTACTTCGAAAACACAAAATGTTTTGTTCGCGAATTCGTAGTGAAAACGCCACTAAAGAAAGCACTAACTAAACGCCACTAAAGGTTAAATGGGGAGCCTTTTACTGCATCATTATATGGCATAATTATGACAAATTAGTTGATTAAATAATAAATATATAGGGACAAATCACACAAATTGAGATAGCACCAGGCTAAGCTCGAGACTTGTATTATGGAATACTAACTCAACGATACAATATTTTTATAATAAATACATGTATAGATAAACATCCAAGAACCAGGCCAATCAGAACAAGGTAATTTTTCCATCATGACCTGACCGGGGATTGAGCAAGGGATTTCCTGAGTAGCAGTCAAATACGTTAACCGCTACACCACAGAGGTCGTCAAAAATAAAAGCATACCGTGTTAAATTATGCGCCTGTAACAGGGCATTAATCACAGTTCAATTAGTCCAATTGGACCAGCAGCTGCCTTCGCGCTCGTGTCTCAATGATCTACGATGTTCTATCAATCAAACTAGTTTTGCGCCAAATGTAATTAAACGTGAGTACTATCGACATGTTTTTTTTTTCACTGCTTTGTTACATTTTTTTGTTGCTGTTTTAATTTTAAATATATTGAATTATTTGCAGCCCTTCAGAATGTAAGGACCATTACTGCTGAGTTTCTTTCGACGTGTTCTTCTCAGTAGTGGTCGTTCCGAAGCGCTGGTAGTTTTTAGCTTTGCAATCAATAAATATAATAAGATGGCGATCCAAAAGTGCCAATAATTGGCCTACTTGAATAAAAAACCTTTTTGATTTTGATTTTTGACATAACTCAGCTAGATGAAGACTTATCCAAGGTCGTTAAAATTTTCCTTTTTGTGATTTATAAATATGAATTAATAATACGATTAATTAACAAGAACACGTATGTTTGGTTTGGTTACATGAAACTTGTTTTGGAAACATAGCGCACCACTGGTTTTTAAATGTGTCTTTCCTTGACCCTTCCTTTATTTTTTCTTATTCTTAATTCAGTGTGTTTGTCATTTGAATATCTCTTTAGAAACTATAAACTAACATAGCTTAATAATAATGAAACAGGTGGTCTATCATTGTCTCTCTGCTATTTTAAATTTTTAAGCCATAAGTATAAAGCTCAATTCACCTTGTCAAAGTACACTATCCAGTGATCTCATTGAGAATTACTCTTTGGAGGTAATAGAAACATGGTACTTGGCTGCAATGAATGAATGCAACACACGTGACAGTGTGTTGTATTCATCAAAGAGCTAGAAGCTATATCTCACTCTACCAAATAATATGGAATCCTGAGTTCTACAGCGTAAAGCTCAATACTGATAACTTGTTTCCATGCTGATCTGGGGACAAAAGAATTTAGAATGTGCCAGATGATACTCTTCCCGCGCAGATTATAAAGTCAATCAAGGGAAAGGGTTTGAAACGACTTTCATAGACCATGGACTTGTCACTATTTTTGAATCTCCATTCCACCAATAAGCCCACAATTTTGCTTCGAGTCTCGCGACTCTCGTCTCTGTCAACACCGTAAAGGATAAAGAAGTGATACTGTGTCTGTATCTGATGACTTTCTCACCTTGGTAGCAGTGGTGGGATGGTGCCTGGCCGCGGCGGAGTGTGCTCGCCGCGTGGCCCGGTAGTGCAGTCGTCGCAGAGCTCCGCCCAGCCGCTCGGGGGATTCGTCGTCGTGAGCCACTGTCATGCTCCCGTCTGCACCTGACATACAGATAATTTGGACCCATTAGCTTAACATGTTTCTTTAACCTTTACCAAAAAGCATTCTCAAGGAAGGTTGATGCCGAGTGACAGTCGGTCATAAAATTGCACTAAGGTAGCGTCGTAAGTCGTGGCTGGTATGAAAATATTAAACCTTATCAAAGCATGAAGTAATTATTTATATACCTATATAGACATTTTATGGTATGGAGCCTGCTGCTTGCATGTTTAGCCTGCAGTATGAATGGGCCGGCTCGTCTGGGGAAGTACCACACTCCCACAGAAGATCGACGCCTGGATTCTCCGTCCGGTGAGTGGGAGAGCCGGAGGCCCAACTTTCCCGCCCTCCCCATTTGGGGAGGGCGATGTTTTTTTATAGTCCGGCAACGCTTCTATGACCCCGCGAGTGTTGCAGTTGTCTATGGGTGGCGGTGATCAATCGTGACCCGCCTGCTCGTTGCTTCCCTCTGACATAAAAAAAATACTGAAATATCTCAAATACAATATTATATTTCAATTTTTAGCCAAGTCAAGCAAAATATAACAATCTGAACAAAGTTTAAAATACACGGGGAGTTTCAAACACGACCGTCGCTTCAGAGGATCCCTGGAGAATAATTGATGGAGCCACCGGACCGACGCCGTATTTATACGGCGTTCGTTGAGTTTAACTTTAAACGGTCGCTGGAGCGAATAAACTGCATCAGAAATAAACTACGTTCCTGTTGCATTCCGTTTTGCAGCACACTTCGTTTAGAATTCAGTCATATGAGAGAATTTTAGTGGAGAGGAATGCACATTTAATGTTAGTTTTATAATACGAGTATCTTTGAGAGGGAATGATTCTTATTGTTCATGCAGATACCATATAGAATAGAATATAAAATGTGATAAGCATAATAAAATAAATTATAAAGAAAATGACTGTAAAATTGTACCAAAAATTTCACTTTCTGAGCATAAAATATCAGCGAAACATTGTGTCACGAATGCTTATTTTCAGTGGCACTTGAGAGCTTATAAAATGATGATATGAAAAACTCTCTAAAATTATATTTTACCCTTTCATTTCACTAGAGCTAAAAGCAAGAACGCTCCCCCGATTCAACTCTTATAACCAAAAAGTTATTTTTGCAACCTTTATTAAACTAGATCTGTTAATTTCTAAGTTTATTAATCCGTGCGTTAAAATATGTTAACATTCTAAGTTTAAAACTAGTTGCTCTTACAGATGTAAATCGAATTATGGTCTGCTGAAGAAGAAGATAAGATTTTATCACACACTTGCATTGCTCGTAGTGGTATGAGCCTGCTGCATGCTTTTTTAGCCTACAGCATGAATGTCGGCTCGTCCGGGGCTTTTTCAAGGCCGGCATCGCTTCTGTGACCCCCCCGGGTGTTGCAGGTATCTATGGGCGGCGGTGATCACAGAAGCGTTGCCGGCCTTTAAAAAGCCATCCCCAAATAGAGAGGGCGGGGAAGGGAACCATTATTATTGGAAGGTACCTGCGGCGTGCTCAGGAGAGTGTCTCGACGACTGGATTTTGGATGCTTGGTGACGCCCATCCGCCTGAAACAAAAAATAAATATTGTTTTCACTACAATTAACATTCTTATAAATAACTAGCTAATGTCCGCGACTTCGTTCGTTCAACGGATACTATAATATCTTGTCAGCCCCTTGCTCGGTTACAATAACTTATATCCCTCGGAAAATAAAAAGTATCCTATCTTTTAATCTACGTTATAGTCCATATCGCTGTGCCAAATTTCACCCAAATGTGTTCGGTAGTTTTTGTGTGATGCGCGTACAAACATACAAACAGAAAAAAAATCTAAAAACAACGGTTTTGGCTCCCCATTTGGGGAGCGCAGGGGCTTTTTAAAGGCCGGCAACGTTTCTGTGACCCGCGGGTGTTGTAGTTGTCTATGCTCTTTGCTTCCCTGTTACATTAAAAAATAAATATATATAAGTATTAGTCCAGAAAAGTATCACTTTTATTTAAAATCATACGCCTACAAATAGGTAACGTCTCAGTATTACGCTGGATGGCACTTTCTCGCATATGCCGCCCAGCACTGATTTTCAGACGTCTCCTATCGTGGCGTCACGGACAAAATAACCACATAATAATAATATTCAAACTTTTATAATCTAACACAAAAATGATAGCATAATATATCTCATTCACATTCTGCTTAACCAACAAAGAAAACTAAAAATATTCTCTCAAAATATACTCTAAAGATTAGCTTACAGTGTTTCTAACTCTTGCCATTAATCTGTCCAAATAAAAAACATTTTTTTATATTTCGCTCGATTCAAAAACAAACATATTTAAATTTATCTCGCTAATCTCGAAACTCAAATAGTTACGAATTATAACATTACTCAAATACTCAAATAGCCTACGAATTATAACAGTTTCAAAACATTTGCAACTTCAGACATTTCTATTCCAATTTAGTAAATGTAGACTATTGATACAGAATAATTACTGTTTGAACTCCCAAGATCGATCTTGATAAGACTGAACACCCGAATCTTTGATAGATTGATATCCAAAAATGCTAGTCCATTACTTATTTTCTGATCGATAAAATATCTAACACCCAAATGTTAACAAAACTGTACATTCGTTAATATTAATTGCAATATCATTTTCAGGATTCCGTATCCGTATCCCGTTTTACCGAAGGGTAAAATGGCTGTCTGTCTGCCACCAGGCTGTATCTTGATGTTCCTTGCTGTTAGTTTGGCGAGAAAGAACGAGTCCAACTCGATCTAAATCGATTTTTTTAAATATACAGATGAAAATCTAAAATAGGATAAAACGAATATTCTTTCAATGTAAACAAAGTCGCAGGTAACGGCTAGTCAGATTATAAGTAATATTTGGCAGCCCTTAGATTGCTGATTTTACGCTCGAACACCCTAATTGGCAACCTCTTCACTGATCAAAGTCAAAAAAGGCATACATAAGTATAAGGCGAGTTACCTTCGGATCACTTGTAAATAAATAATTCAGATGTTGATAGAAGGTTATATTTTATCTTGTAAAGTATTTATTATTTTCTTTTGCTTTTTTTATGTCAGAGGGGGGCAAACGAGCAGGCGGGTCACGAGATGTTAAGTGATCACCGCTGCCCATAGACAACTGCAACACCCGCGGGGTTACAGAAGCGTTGTCGGCCTATAAAAAACCGAAAAGAAGTTGGGCCCCCGGCTCTTTCACTCACCGAACAGAGCATAGTAACTGATAGCCGTCATTCAGGCGTCGGTGATCTGTGGGAGTGTGGTACTTCCCCGGACGAGCCGACCCATTCACGCTGCAGGCTAAAAAAGCATGCAGCTGGTTCATACCACTACGTACGTACTAAAGGGAAGAATAATAAAACCCCTGGCACTTGTACTTTTTGACATTACACGATGAGTAAATTTTTTTCTCTTTTAAATACATAGATATACCCATTTATATAGATTATTACATATTCGTTTAATAAAATACCATCGTTGCTTAACTCTAAATGTGGATACAAGGATCCAAGGGCTTAAAGTTGATTCATCTCAAGTGATCCAATAAAACGCGTCCCCACTCGCTCCACTTATCCCATAATCCTAACGTAAGTTCTCATGTTCATAGCCTCGAACAGTCACCAGTCATGAAATTAATTTCTACGGCTTGGGGCCACAAAATAATAGTGTTAAAAAAAATAAAAATAGTTACTTCTTATAGATATATTGTAATCAAATAGATATATAGTACCTTTAAAAATAAATAATAAAATTAAAATAAAACAAATATTTAAGGGGGTCTCCCATACAACAAACGTTATTATTTTGAAACAATTTTCTCAAAAAGGTAGAAATTTGAAATAATTCACTTCGTTGCCCTTTTTTTTAGATAACGGTACGGAACCCTTCTTGCGCGAGTCCGACTCGCACTTGACCGACTTTTATCTAGTGATTGTGATATATTAGTGAAAAATAGAAAATTATTTTTTTCTAATATAAATTTTAAATTTCATGTGAATGTTGTATTAATTTCATTATCCATACATATAATAAAATTGTAACTGAGCTATGTCTGTACATAAGAGATATTTAAGAAAAACATATATAGGGATTCTTTGTAGAGCCTATAGAAGCCAAAATGATTGCTTTTAGAATTTTTGTCCGTTTGTCTTTCTATATGTTTGTACGCGCATCACACAAAAACTACCGAACAGATTTGGATGTTTGGCATAGCGATGGACTGCGACCTAGATTAAAAGGCTACTTTTTATCCCGGAAAAATGTATGGTTCCCGAGGGATATAATTTATTATAACCGATCAAGGAGCAGACTGGGCTAAATATCCAAATATAGTATCCATTGGTAGTAAGAAGTTGCAGGTATTAGCTAGTTAAAACTAAAACATTATTTATTCTTCTCATATTAAATAAAATAAGTAATTGTGGGAGAAGAGTAAATAAAATTTATTATTAAATTTATTATAATTCTTTGTGAGACGAATTACCTTTAAACCCAATCATCAACCCTTAAGAAATAGTTCTCATCAACACTTATACAAACGTCAATCCCATGCAAATTGAAGCGTTTTCCGGCTAGAGGGAAGTGTTTACAGAGAATTTAAATAGCAATATGAAAAATGAAAATATTTATTTAGCTACAGATAGAAATTTTTTTATAATAAGTAAAGGAGGTAGATAGGGGTCGCGAGTTACAGTAGGCACGAGATCCCGTCAGCAGTCGTTGCAGAGTAAAGCAACTTAGCTTAGCGCTGGACCCGTGCGAAAAGAGGAGGCCACCACGGCGCGCGGACCTTATAAAGGGTCGCGACGGATGAGATGCAGCGGGGCGGGAGCCAACGGCCCCGCACGACGTGACAAAATAAATTCGAGATTAGCTACATGTAAAAAAGCTTATTTAGTGGCCACACTATACGTTAAAAGCACTTAGCGTCGTTCAAACCTCTATGCCTTCAAGGGCAGATACGAGTAGTAATGTATCAGCAATTACTATACGATTTTGTGAACAGTTCCCGAGGGTTATGCTACGCTTTCATGGGTATATTCTCTAAAAAGTTATTTACAAACTAGCTAATGCCCGCTACTTTGTCCGCGTAGTTTTTACGATAATTGCAATACGTTATTGCTCGGTCACAATAAATTATATCCCTTGGGAACCGTATATTTTACCGGAAAGTAGCCTATCTTTATTCTAGGTCCATCGCTGTGCATAATTTCATCCAGATCCGCTCGGTAGTTTTTGTGTGATGCGCGTAGAAACATACAGACTGACAAAAAATCTAAAAACAATAATTTTGGTTTCAATAGGCCCTATAAAGAGCCNNNAGCCCCTATATTATGTATTCAATAGACTTATGGCTTTCTTTTTCATTTAAGCTGTTAATATCTTGTATAAGATTGTTTTGGTCACTATTAGTTGTATTAAAATCATTATCACCAAATTCAATACACAAATATAATTTATATAAATTTCAAT
>JADGIL010004430.1:1100-11413 GCA_020352625.1 Cactoblastis cactorum | reverse complement strand
ACACCACGGAGGTCGTCAACGTCAATGTATATAAACCATAAAGAACCTAGCAATATAAATACATAATTTTAATATAAAAAAATTACAATTACATTAGTATTTCAACAAACACCGACCACATAGCATCAAATTATCTTTCAACTGAAGGCCATATGAATTCTGCGTAAAAGCCGCACGTCAAATAATTAATATTTACCCTTTGCAATTTAAACATTCCCAATGGAAAGACTTTTTAATAATTTTGTTTATATTTACTTAGTTTGAACGTTTCAAAATATACTAAGAAAAATTATTTGTAGGATAATACAACTGGGTATGACTCGACGTATTACGACTACGGAAGTTCGGGGACTTATTTGGGGCCTAGGGGGTACCCGGGTCCACCGGGTCCGCAAGGTCCAAGAGGGCCGAAAGGTGAGCCAGGAAAGCCTGGGGCAGAAGGCCAGCAAGGATTCATTGGACCGCCTGGACATGTCTTTGTTGTACCGGTAAGTATTTAAAATTAGAACGATTTTTTATATTGTGGACATACGAATTTAATACAAACAACATATAAATATTTTTTAGATAATGCTTGTCAAAAAACTTCCATATTACTTGTCAGAAAACTTTTTGGAATATTATCTGTTTAATTTTAATAATATATCTAAACACGTAATGTAAAAGTATTTGAAATATTTTTCAGTTACAACACTCAGCCAACGAGAAAGGTCCTGATGCACAGACTGAAGCATTGAGTCAGATGTTACAACAACATATGGTTAGCACCTTTTCTATTGAATCATATATACCGTTGGGTAAATATATTCTTAAATTAACTTAATAACTGTAAGAAAATTTATCTATAACCTATCTATGTATATATAAATAAATAAACATATATAATGTATAAACAAAATGACTTTAAAATTTTTGTTATTTTTATCATGATCCATCAAATTTTAAGGCGGCCATGAGAGGTGTGGAAGGTCCTATGGGATTGATCGGACCACCAGGACCAGAAGGGGCAACAGGGCCAGAAGGACCCAAAGGAGAACAAGGAGAACCGGGTGAACCGGTATGTATTTTGTTTGATGTTCAATCAATTTTTTACGATTATTTTTATATTACAACATAGTATACACGTACCAATCTTTTGTTTTTTTATTAATTTACACATTATTTTGTGAAATGCAATCAAGAATAAAAACACAATAAACATAATAAACCAGGGTCCATTTGGACCAAGAGGAGTGCAAGGTCCACCAGGAAGACCAGGACGCCGAGGTCACCCGGGGCGAGATGGAGAACGGGGAACAACCGGAGCGACAGGTCCCAAGGGCGAACAGGGTTACCCAGGTTTACCTGGTATGCCGGGGGATAAAGGAGAGCGAGGTGCATCTGGATTGCAGGGTGAACCGGGAGCCCCTGGACAAGACGGTCCGCCTGGAGATGATGGCCCGCCCGGACCTCCAGGGTTGTCTGGAGAACTAGTAAGTTTTTAATATTCATTTCTTTGTTTTAAATCGAACTTAAGTAGCAAAAAGGCTAAGGAAGGAATATTCAGCAATATACATAAAAAAGTTAAAGAAAGTTGTGTTAACGTACATATAACTACGTCGCAAAATGAAGTTCATTTACAACAACACTGTCGTTTTAAGTTTGCTTATATCTACATATACTTTACTATAAAGATTTTGGGAAGGGCGGAATATAGTTTCTATCTGACGCCAATAATAATTGCGCGATATAATCGAATACTACGCGAGCAAAATATATTGAATTGAATTCTAATTGAAGTGATGTGTTTATTTAGACAGCAAATGTTTACGTTTGTCTGGATTGAAAATTCATAAAATAATTATTTTATTCAAGGGACCAAGAGGTTTCATGGGACCAAGAGGCTTTCCTGGCTTAATAGGTTATCCAGGCTTACCCGGAGTTGAAGGTCCTCAAGGTGCTAAAGGTACTGCTGGCCAACCTGGCCCACCAGGACCTCAGGGACACCCGGGTCCAATGGGGCCAGTGGGCTCTACAGGACCACAGGGACCTATGGGTGCACCTGGACTTCAGGTAAGCTCACAAACTTTTATTTACACATGAAAAAATAAACACGACCTTTTGATTAGTACCGCAAAAATTAGTTTTTAATTAATTTTTATTGCTGTAAATAGAAAAGCTCAAATTCCCAATTAGCATATATTTGTTTTGTATTATCCTTCTAGGGGCCTCAAGGCAAACCGGGCATTTCCGGACTTCCGGGACCAGAAGGGTCACCTGGTACACCGGGTAACCCTGGACAACAAGGATTACCGGGCGAAACAGGGCCCCAAGGCCCTCAGGTAATTGTTCAATTCCTTTTATACTTTATGTTTGATAATTTATTTCACTATTTTAATTCTCGATCAAATAATATATCACTATACATGTTTATTTAAAAGGGCATGCTTGGATTTCCTGGACTCCGTGGATTGAAAGGTGACGACGGACCTCGGGGATTACCCGGAGACAAAGGGGACAAAGGTCCTAGAGGTAAATATTTAACCACTACTAATTAAGTTAGTAATCTTAATAAAGAAGTTAAAATATATCTAACTATAATATTTTATCACTTTTATTTCAGGGGTTGAAGGAGAAAAAGGTGACATGGGCCCGAAAGGTGACCGAGGATTACCTGGTGAAGCTGGACCTGCTGGACAAGAAGGGCCCGAAGGTCAAAAGGTAAAATCCTTAATTTCAAAATGGGCAATACGTGACAACCTTATAATATTTTTTTTTATGTCAGAGGGAGGCAAACGAGCAGGCGGGTCATGAGATGTTAAGTAATCACAGCCGCCCATAGACAACTGCAACACCCGCGGGGTTACAGAAGCTTTGCCGGCCTGTAAAAAACCTCCGCCCTCCCCGAATGGAGAGGGCGGAGAAGTTGGGCCACCGGCTCCCCCATTCACCGGACGGAGCATGACGGCTGATAACCGCCACTCAGGCGTCGGTCTTCTGCGGGAGTGTGGTACTTCCCCGGACGAGCCGACCCATTCATGCTACAAGCTACAGTAATGGATCAATCATAGTTTTTCGTTATATTGTTAATTTAGGGCGCAGAAGGCCCCAGAGGTGAAACAGGCGCTTTAGGTCCTGGCGGGGAGAAGGGTGCTACTGGGCCTCCAGGTCCTCAAGGTTATCCTGGAGTTCAAGGTGAAAAGGGAGATAAAGGTGCGTCTGGCAGACGGGGAAGAAGAGGAGCCAAGGGACCAATGGTAGTAACTTTTTACTTTAACATTTTTAATCAGCGACTAATCAACTTACCATAAATAAATATTGATTTTAGTATTGATTGATAAAAAAATAATAACGTTATTTTTATAATCAGGCTTACAAATCATTTCTTTAAATAGATAAATATTTTTTATGATTAAAATTGTTGATTCTTTTTCTATAGGGTTTGATTGGAATTCCTGGTGATCGTGGTGAAACTGGACCAAGGGTGAGAAAACAAATTCTTATTTTGAACAAAAGGTTTCCTTAAAATAAGTTAAGTTTCCTAAAGTAAGTAAGTCGTTTCCTCTAGTAATTGATGATCAATTTTATTTCTATTATTTTATCGTTGAATTGAATACGTCATGTCCACTATAATGTTTAAACTGATTGCGGTGTCGTGGGTCAGGTTGTATTGCTCCCTCTGATGTGGTCGAGATTTGCGATGGCTGACCCATGCGTCAACTCGATTCCCACAAATTTGATTTATTATATCATGGTCATTAGATCACAGTCATAACTTCTTTTTTATATTTAATTTTCACTTGTACTTTATTAAGTTTAACTTTACAAAAATATTATCAAGCCCTTCTGGCATAATAAATACCAATACTGCTTGAGTTTATTTCGGCATTTCTTTTCAGCAGTGGTCGTTTCGAAATACTGGTAGTCTGTAGCTTGAGTAACGTTTAAATGTGTATTAATGACAGAATATTTTGATTTTGAAAAAAGGGCATGATAATATTTAATTTCTATATTTAGGGTTACAGAGGTTCAAGGGGAAGAAGAGGATCAGATGGAGCTCCCGGACCTAAAGGTGACACAGGACAGCCGGGACCCCCTGGATCTATTGGAGAAAGAGGCCCCCAGGGCTTGGAAGGTGTTCGCGGATTTCCAGGAGCTGTAGGTCCACCGGGTTCTGATGGCAAACCAGGCATGACAGGCCCACCAGGAGAACGAGGACCAACGGTATTCCTGTTTTACTTAATCAAAATAGCTTGGATGTGTATCTTTTGATCGTGATTTCGATAGAATTTATTCTATGAGAACATTTCTATCATGATTAATGTATTTAAATTATCCAAGTAAGGTTTATTTTAAATATTAAAATAAACCTTACTTGGATAATTATTTGGTACGCAGTATTTAATTAATAAACTTGATCAACTTGATAATTTAATATTATAGGGAGATCCTGGTGCAGTTGGACCATCAGGACCACCAGGCGCTATAGGACCGCCAGGCCCTACAGGTGAGCCTGGTCCACCTGGACCAATTGGAGCTTCAGGGACTCCTGGACCCCCTGGTGAAGTTGGTAACCCAGGAGAAGTGGGTAAAGAAGGCCCACCAGGTCCACCAGGCCCTGAAGGAAAGCCTGGGCCTGTGGGTTCAACAGGACCGCCTGGGCATCAGGGAGAAACAGGCTT
Source organism: Cactoblastis cactorum (assembly GCA_020352625.1). Taxonomy (NCBI): domain Eukaryota; kingdom Metazoa; phylum Arthropoda; class Insecta; order Lepidoptera; family Pyralidae; genus Cactoblastis; species Cactoblastis cactorum. The sequence goes on along the minus strand of JADGIL010004430.1, from coordinate 6,752 downwards.
GCCTGGAGCACCCGTAAGTATAAAATAATAACATGAAATAGTATGTACACGGACTGAAAAAAAATATTTTGCGCCAAAATATTTTTTTTTCAGTCCGTACGACGACACAGACAAATATTTAAAATACAGAATTTACTCGTAGATAGTGACAATAAGTCCAAAACCAACATCATTTTTAAGGAAAATGGAATAATAAAATAATTATATAATAACTTCGCAATACCCGAATTTATGTAGGTATCGAAATTTTTAGTCCATTTGTATTTTTATTAAGTCTAAAAATATTTTTCCCCCATTTGAAGTATTTTATTTTATGGATCTCTACACTAAGACTAAATACCAATTTAACCAGGGAACGCCGGGATCAAAAGGAGATATGGGTCCTATCGGACCTGCAGGTGTAAGAGGTGATAAAGGCGAGCAGGGTGAACCGGGTCGCGAGGGCCAACAAGGACCGCAGGGCCGCGAAGGCCCTCGGGGCTACCCAGGGCCTGGTGGACAAAAAGGGGAGATTGGAGAACCAGGACAAATAGGTGAGCTAACATAAACATAAACTAATAGAAATATTAGAAACTAGCTGACACGGCGAACTCCGTACAGCCATATTTTATTTCTCTAGTCGCAACTGAGGAAACCGTTCCGGTTTGTTTAAAGCTTCCGGTAAAATGGAATTAATGTTTATAAAAAAAATTATACATATAAATACATTTTCCTAATAATAAGGAAGACAAAAAAAAAACATTCCATTTAGTGCAGTCGTTTTGAAGGTATGCGCGTACACATAAGTACATGTTGGCGATTCATATGTGACGAAATTAACAGTGACCGTTCAAGATTACTCGAGATTATTGATTTTATATGCGTATGATTAAAGAAGAATCGTTATATATTTATTTGAATAACTTATTTAATTCAGGTCCAATGGGTCGTGACGGTCTTCCTGGACCAAGAGGACTTGCAGGAGCCCCAGGGCCCATGGGAGCTCCAGGTGAAGATGGTGACAAAGGCGAAGCTGGGCCACCTGGAGAAAAGGGATTTAAAGGAGCTATTGGTGAACCAGTAAGTAAAATTTTTAAACATTCCCTGCAATTTTCGCCAGCGTAGAATTAATAAAAAGTGCTTAGGTAAATAAGCTACGATAAAATGAAACTAATTTAGTATTTTATAATTAGTATAAAATTTACTGTCACTTTATATTACTGATGTTACTTTATTCGTAAAAAATATTTTTACTTTTATCAAAAGTTGTAGAGAGAAATAGACGTGGTGGTTACATATTTTGTTTACACGCAGCGAAAATGGCACTGTTTAATGACAGTATTTTCTGTATAGCGCTTCAATCTTCATCTTTAATATGTTCCCCAAAAAAAAAAAAAAAGAACTAAAAAATCTACTAACAGATAAGTGCTACTATTTAAAGACCTTTTTTGTGAATTTAGTATATCATTTTTGTGTTTAATCATTAATTTATGATTTCTTTTTTTTTATTATCATATACAGTTGTATTTATTTTTGCACACATAATTAGGGTAAAACATATTATACCTATTGTAAATATTATGTACTTTCATGACACGTGTTTTTCCAAATAAATATATCATATTTATCTTTACCGTTATCCAATTATACGTGATGGCTAACGTTCAATAATTTCTATTATAAATTAAATCATTGATAAGTAAATATATGTATGTATATTGGTCATAGAATTAATAACAGACCTGTCCTAACAAGATGACTGTTACATAATGTAATAATGATTTTTTATAATTTATTCCTTGATTTAGGGTCCCCAAGGGGCACCGGGAATTCAAGGTTTGAGAGGAGAGCCTGGCTCAATTGGTCTACCCGGAGACAAGGGGCCGCACGGTGAACCAGGCCCGCCAGGACCACACGGGGCTGACGGGGCAAGAGGCCCACCTGGACTAACGGGGCCTATAGGCTTACAAGGAGAAAAGGGCCAACAAGGACCACCAGGAGATAGAGGAGATGTTGGACCTGCAGGTAAAATATACAAATAACTTTTGCATTAAGAGATAATGATATAAAAACTATATAAAAGAGTTTTAAAAGAATAAAACATTTCATTTTTTTATCAGGCCAAACAGGTCCCATGGGTCCAAGTGGAGCACCGGGTAGACGAGGTCCTAAAGGCTCACCAGGTGAACCCGGTCCTCGGGGGCCGGAGGGTCAGCGTGGGGAAGTAGGCAGCCCTGGTGCCCCTGGGGCTCCTGGAGCCATGGGCCCTGAAGGAAAACAGGTGAATAAACAATTATATTTTGTATCTGTTGTATTTGTTATAACTCCATCTTTGTGCCAATATTTTTTAAATTTTCTTGTGCACATTTTCATTGTTATTATTGGTGTTAAATGGTGTACTGAGTGTAACTTTCAATCTATTCTACTTTCCTATCATACAGGGACAAAAAGGGCCAGTTGGTCCAAAAGGTGAAGACGGCCCTCCAGGACAACAAGGTGAACCGGGTCCTGTCGGTCATCCTGGTCCTGAAGGTCCCAAAGGAGATGCAGGGAGTGTTGGCTTACCTGGCGAGCGAGGGGAGACGGGGCCACAAGGTATCAAGGGTGAGCCAGGACCAGACGGACCAGAAGGTAGCAACGGCACACCCGGCCCGCCGGGACCGATAGGACCTCCTGGAAAACCAGGAGAAACTGGAATGCCGGGAAATCCTGTAAGTAATATTTATTCAACTCGTTTTTTGACGTAGACAAAGTTTCACAATGCAATTACATTACCTATTGGCCACTGAGATATCTATTGATATACTGATTATGAGTTAAAAAAAAAGTTTTGTTTTTACATTTCATCAGATTGTTATTTTTAGGGCACCGAAGGAGCAGCAGGTATTCAAGGTAGTCCAGGATTGCCCGGTGAAAAGGGTGATATGGGCCCAAAGGGTTCTGCCGGGGAGCCAGGGCCCATTGGTCCAATAGGACCACCAGGTGAAGAAGGCCAACGTGGGCTACGAGGACCACCAGGCCCTAGTGTGAGTCTCTTCTTATTTTCACTCGAAAAATTTGTTGCATACGATTTTGATAAAAATACATAAATATATAGGGGCAAATCACAAGGGTTAAATAAAAATATAATGTAAGGTAATTTATTTATATCATTGTCTCGATACTAAAATCTTACTTGATGATTATAGGTAGGTAATACTCGATAATATGAAGGTAGTATAACAATGAAAAACAATGTCGTAAAAGTAGTTTAGTATTTTCGAGTATCGATAACAATATTCATTTGACTGATCTAATTAATTTAATCTCAATTATTTCAGGGTGATGTAGGACCGCCTGGTGCGATTGGCTCGCCAGGTCCCACGGGAATACAAGGTTCAGTGGGTAATCCCGGTCCTAAAGGTGAAAAAGGCGATAGAGGGCCCAAAGGTCACATCGGCGACACTGGAATCGCAGGACTGAAAGGCGATCAGGGTGAAACAGGAAAACAAGGCTTACCAGGGCCTCAAGGGCCTGCAGGACCTAAAGGGGATATGGTACATTAACTTGTGTTATTTAACTTTGTTCGCAAATTACCTGCATAATTTGTCTATAAATCGATATCACAATATAAATGTTCTTAGAGCTTAATAAAATACAACTAACATTTGACAGGGTCCAATGGGTCCACCTGGACCGAAAGGGGACACTGGACCGGCTGGCCTGACAGGACCTGAGGGTCCAGCTGGTCCTAAAGGTAACACTGGCCCGGAAGGGAGGCCTGGTCTGCCAGGCCCCCCTGGCAGTCCTGGACCACCAGGGCCCTCCGCGCCTCTTCCGCAAATTCCAGCTGAACTTTGGAATAACCTAAACAGACGGAGAAGAAGCATTAATATAAACTCCATGGAAACTGCTACGGAAGATGATATCGAAGAAGGTATGTGTATATTTTACAAAAAAAATAAATAAATAAAAAAGCATTCATCTTATTTAAGTCAACATTTATAATTTTTTAGAAAGAACACTATATGTTTACTTTACAGACGAAGAAATAGAGTGGATAAAGGAAATCATGAGTGGAATAGTGGCAGCACGGACGGCGCTTGAGGCGGCGAAGCGACCTCGAGGCTCTAGAGACAACCCTGCTCTCTCATGTCGGGATCTGAGAAGCACGCATGTCAATCTCACTGATGGTACGTAATACGTGTAGTAATAGTTAAATTCAGGATTTTTATTCTTAGAATATTTATTTCATATAGACTACCTACTGTTTTCTCCTATATTATCCGAATTCATGTATTAAATATTTTTGGTTTATACTTAGGTACAATTTTTTGTAAAATCTTATTTCTTATAAAATATAGGTACTTTGATTAAATTGACATGTATATTGTAGAAAGCTGATCATGTCTGTAATACTGCATGGTAATACTGTAATGTTTAGCGTCCAAATCTGTACTGATATAATAAAGAGGTAAAGTTTGTTTATTTGTAACTGTGATTGTTTGTTTGTTTGGAAGGGCTAATCTTCGGAAATACTGAACCGATCACGAAAATTCTTTCACACTCAGAAGACTACACTATTCAGGAGTGCTATATTTTAACGCCAAAAATGTGGGCACGGGTCGGCTAGTGTAAAATAAATGTATCCACATACCTATTTCAGGTTACTATTGGATAGACGCTCGCGGCGGCGGCGCTAGTGGGCGGGCAATGCGCGTCTACTGCAAAGGACATCACACCTGCATCTTCCCAGACAACGCTGAACAAGCTGTGTACAATGCCGATTCAAACTCTAAAAAATTTTCGCAATTTCACAGTGGATATCGGGTATATATTATACGTACTATCTACATTAATAATAAAGAGAAATATTTAAATACTTATGTGAGCTTGTTTTGCGTAATTTTCGAAGCTATTATCCCAATTATAATCACTACATAGTACGAAACAAAGTCGCTTTCCGCTATCTAACCCTATGTAGGTATATTTAGACCTTTAAATCAACGTAAAGGATTCTGATGCGGTTTTAGTAGATAGGGAGATTCACGGGGAAGGTTTTTAAGCCGCGTGCGAAGCCGGGACGGGTCAATAGTAAATAATATAAAATAATCTTTCACAATTTGAAAGGTATTTTATCTAGGAGCGATAAAATAGTACAGATAAGTACTTGTTATCCTCATTGGAACGAGAACGCCGTGGGCAAAACCGCGTGACTGGCGATTGTAACATACTAAATGTAGATTCGATTGTCACATCAGTGTGATTTTAGGTATAATAATATGTATGTAGTAATTAATAATATTATAAAAGTCAAAGTATGAAAACAAACACCATTCTCATCCTGGCTTCTATAAATATTTATGAGAAGACAAGATCTGTAAAAGAACGTATTATATTCCAGTTATATACTTACATACCTTTAATTTTATCTTAGATTTTAGTAAAAAGATATATATATATTTTACCAGATAACCTACGAAGGCGAGGGTTCCAGCCCGATTCAACTTCGATTCCTGAGACTGCTATCGAATGGCGCGAGACAAAATTTTACGTACAACTGTGTTGATGTTAAAACTGTACAAAGGTTATTATTATACTTAATTATATTATTATACAGTAAAGCGTTGACTATGTATTTTAGACTAAATATAATAAATCTATCAGTGTGTTTTTTAATGACAGAGGGAGGCA
>JADGIL010004418.1:0-32489 GCA_020352625.1 Cactoblastis cactorum | reverse complement strand
CGTTGCACCACGGAGGTCGTCAAATCAGCATATAATCAATGAGAATGTCTTATTTTAAGGATATATATTTCTTAATGCATCATATTTACGGTCTATTATACCTGTTAAATTATTTTTCATTTATTATTCTTTCAACATTATCGTAAAAGCTATTTTTGAGATTCTCAGACATAATTATATAAGTGTTACTAGTGGATGAGGACTTCATTAGCTGTATCCTTTTTTATTTATTCCTAGAGTTATTTCGAATACGTGATCCCCCGAATATGCTATCCCTGAAGGCAGTGATTCTAAAACTTGCCGAATACACCTTCCATTACGGAAGATAAATATACTTTTTTCTTTATATTATTTCGTATGAGTTTCGTGAGTTCAACATTTTCTTCAACGCCTTTATATCTGTAGGTTTTTCGTAATACTTAATATAGATAAATACAAAATAAATTATCATATGTATTGTATACAGCAAACCTTTAACTGATATTTCTAAATAGACAATACTATTTCTGATCTGAAAAGAATATAATATACTGAACAAATGCTAGTTGTGACTTGAATAACGAATAAGACCGATAATTAACAGTAGACCTGAAATAAACCTTACATGGGTAAATATTATGGATCCATATTAAAAGACATAAATAATTACACCATTTTAATTTCCACTTATTTAAATGCATTATAATTGACAGTACAGTAAACATTACTGCTTTATTATTATTATCATAAAAATGGCGGCTATCAACCGCTATGCTCCGTCCGGTGAGTGGGAGAGCCGGAGGCCCAACTTCTCCGCCCTCCCCATTTGGGGAGGTTTTTCATAGGCTGGCAACGCTTCTGTAACCCCACGAATGTTGCAGTTTGCATCCCTCTGACATCCAAAAAAAAAACAGGAAAAATTTGCCTCGTCAGTTATATGTACTATCCACTTTAATCCGTCTTTGAAGGGATAGATAATCCGCTTTTGATAATCGCTGTTTCAGATGCTGATGATTGATTTCACCCTAAGGAAATTAATTTTTTTTTTCAGAGGGAGGCAACTTATTTATATTTGAGCACAGTCATATATATTTTAACGAATTTTACTTGATTAGTTTTTTATATTATCTAATAATTTAACTTTACGTTATTTTACTTAACGTAAACTTCTCTCATATGGTAGGTATTATTTGTAATATTTGGGTACATGATTATTTTCGAATAGAAATTGACCCACATCGGGAATTCTATGCGAAAACTTGAAAAGCAAAGCTTAATATACTACGTGCCGGAATTACACTCATCGCAATAAAGTTTGATGTAGCAACTTGTAAAGTAAAATTAACATTTTCCTGTCCGTCCGTTACTTTAGCACGAGATATATACGTATATAATATGTTTTTATTTGATATTACAAGATATTTTAACAATGAATTTTTCGATTTGTATAAAAAATAATCATATATAATGCGTATAAATCAACTTAAATTTCTATGAATTTTCTATTACATTGTTAAGTAAAAGTAATTCTCATTATTTATTATTATGCCAATCCATACTAAACATGACAAATGCATATTTACAATATCCCCAGATATTTTTTAAAAAATAGAATAAATTATCATTTTAAAATGATTATACAGATATACGTACGTATTTAATCACGTTATCCCTTTTTAAACCAAGCCAAGAGCCTTGAACCCTGAAGATCACATTCGGCTTATTGATGGAATGGAGATTCAGATATAGTGACAGGTTGTTAGCCCATCGCCTATAAGAAAAATACCCTGTTACGTCTTTTACCTCGATAGGTAAAAGACGTATTATTTTGATATCTTTTTACAATCTACGTGGGAAGATAAGGAGCTAGCACATTTTAAGGTTGTAAGATTAGTAAGAATTACATAAACTGCGTCATTTTATGAGGCAAAATATCAGGTAAGTACTATTGTTAACGTAGTTTTGTTTCCGCACATTGTGGCATTTGAAACTCAACCCTTACAAGTGCCAGGTAAGAACAAACACGTTGGTGGCAAGAGAAATAATGGCCCGGAACACCGGGGACTCAATGGGGAATAACTCAAATCTAACACTATTTGCACTGGAACAATGTGTTTCCTTATGTTAGTGACCTGTAAACTGTTCATTTGCAGTTCAGAAATTTAATTTCCACGAAAGAATTCTAAGTATATTCGGGATAACAAGTAGTTTGTGTGTTAATCTGTAACTTTTTTATATTCCAGTGAAATTCCATTTTTATTTAAATCGGATAAGCCCTTTTATTGATTATCCTGGATTAACTGATAGCAATAAATATATTTTGATATTAAAATGACTAACCAGATTAACCTTTACAAATTTAAAACAATTTATTTAATTCGGCCACATGCTGCAGAGCAGGTAATATTTAGTATTTTGAATAATATATTCGATTCTAAAAGCACATAATTCAGTCCTGCCTAAAGCGGTTTATAGTGAATTATATAAATAAACGAATTTCAGTCAGGTAATAAAATTCGTGATCGTTCTATATATAAATATGTACATAATATGTTAAAGGAATTTTCTACCACTTTCTACTACTTCAAAGCAGCAGCATCGTTTGAGAGTTACAGAAAAAGATCGTTATTTTCCACAACAAAATCTATTATGTAGTCGTATATTAAGTCGTTTGTTAGAAGCTTTTATGTTTCGCTATAACGTCCCTTTGAGCAGTGTAATCACAGTAGGAAGATATTAGCAAATATAAGTTAGGTTTTACTTTATGCTTGTCGTTCTACAGAAAATATGCAAAACTAGAAATTGAAATGTTGCTTATTCATGATATACTGAATTAAAGGGATGCCTTTTAGTTGCTGTTGCTATTACCTTAATGAATTTCATGTATTTTACATGAATTAACTTATGTAGTAAATTGAAGTATAAAAAGTTTTGAAGAAGTTTGACGTATGTATAAAGTGTTTTTCTTGTGTAAGAAAAATTTAATTTAGTTTTTAATTAATAGTACACTAGTACTTTCGTAAAAAGAATGTTTTCCAAATTTCTGTTCTTTTGTCTAAAAATACGTTTAATCTAAGGTTAATATATTTCTTCCAGAAATGCCAATGGCTACGAATTGTTTGGGTATACTGACAAGAATGTGGAATGTTTAGGGTCTGAATATGAGAAAACTTTCGACCGATCATTAGAAAATGTCATTAACCGTATAATTTGTACGTAATAAGTCTTTATTAATTACAAACAATACGTACAGGAAGTTTTGTGTTATCTTCTCATCTTTACTTGATGTATCCGAAAAAAATTAATAAATAAAGAAGTAAGGTGACCGTATAATTGTAATTTTAAACCAGACTATCTGTTGTTTCCATTTTCTAAGAATTAACAAAGCTAAATGTAAGGGTAAGTAATTGTTTAATTTTAGAATGAAATACTGAGAAAGAAACAAATATTTGAATCTTCTAGAAACATTCTGACACAAAGAGTACTTTTATAAATTAACAAAAAGCTTTTTGAACTCAAAAAATGTTTTATTTAGTTTATCTCTTAACTAAACAACGGATATACTAGTCTTATTATGTAGTATATGCGTTGTTAGAGTGATGGTACATTTATTTAAACAAGCTTACGCTTACTTCCAATATTTCCAGTTCAGATGATTTTTTTTATAAAATCCCGTCTCACCGACCACTGACGTCCTAATATAATATTTAATAATAATTATTTCAGTAATCAACAATTGCACAAATTAGTAACATTTTAAAAGCGTAGATATACATTTTGTTAGCCACATTAAATTAATTAGTTATTTTATATATTTTTGAATTACGGTATATGTATTTGCATAATAAATGTTTTTACACTTAATAGAATTACTTTTGCCAAAAGTCGAATAATATAACGTTTTTTATTGGTTTGTGCGAAAGAAAATCTGTGAACACAAGGCATCGATTTTATGTATAGCGCACTGTTGGCCGTTGTCTGCCCCTAATAAGGAACAATATTCTCCCGGGCTCGAAGGGTTGAAAGGGGTAGTTCTATTTTTGCCATCACAATTACTATATTATCTCGGTCGAAGCCGGTAACTTGTCTTGTTTATTAAAATTTCAGATTGCACATTATTATATTTTATAGGCATTGCATCTTGTATACTTACAGTACAGTGCATTCTGTATCTATTTTTAAGGAAATTATGTGGTGTTTCCATAACAATGATTATTATCTATTTCTTAAAAATTAAAATATCTATACCACAAATAGAAATTGAATTTTTAGATTAAAATGTATGTTTAGGTATTAGTTGATATATATGTACATGCATATATATGCATTTGTAATAAAATACCTGTAAAGTGACGTTGAGTTAGTATCCCATAAAACAAGTTTCGAGCTTATAGTTTGGGGCTAACTACATTTTGAGTAATTTGTACTTATATTTATTTACTAGCTTTTACCGTGGGTTTCGCTCGCGTGGGATTTGGTCTGCCACTTAGAATTAGGTATAATATTAATCAATAAGAATTGTATATTAATAATCGAGACAAACAATCCTACAGTACATCATCTTTGTGGTTACTCCAATCGTTTAAGCAGCGTACGCCAAGATAGCTCTCAGAGTGCAAATTTCCCAACTTAATTAACGTGTATCGGTATATTACGGCCACAATTGCATAAAATCATAACAAATAGCTTATATTTTATTCTGATCTATAACCTATAAAATTTCATCCAAATCCGACCAATATATATCTCGACCGTCATTAATAAGATAATAATAGGATAGGATTTATAAAAAAGTGTAGCTTCATTTTTTATAAATAAGGGCTCGAGTATATTTGTGTCCTTAAAATTCTGTCTAATTTTAATGACTAGTTAAAATATGACTGTATGGTATGGATTTTGGTGATGTATTTGTTTTATATCGATCATGAAAAAGGAATTGCTGTAGGACATACCGTAATGTGTACTATAAAATCTAAATATTGACTAGACAAAAGTTAAAAAAGAATAAAATTTAGATCGTATTTATAAATGTTTATTTCAAACCGTAAAGCCAATGGTGTAATAAAGATAAACAGAACATTGTTACGGTTATAACTGTAGAATACTGATTTTCATTTTGTGTAATCACTTAAGTTTGTATTTGGAAGTTTACTTGTCAGTCAAATTGAACAAGCCTGACGTTCATCCCCTTAATACAGTAAGTTAGGAGCAAATTTTCATAAAATATACTTAAAAATTAAAATAAAATGTATTTTTGGTTAATTTAATCTGTTGCAATTCACGCTGTTACTTTATTGTATTTAATTTGACCATCCAAATATAAATAAAATGAACCTTTATTTCCACAGATAACGATATATGTTTTAATAATCTGTGTTTATTTCCCTTCGTTATCTAATAACGTGTAGACGGATGGAACAATTTCGCTGATTTATTTTTTGTTTCGTCAATTATTGAAGGTGCTTATGAAAAAAAAAAGATGTTTAGCGGAACATAAGATATTTACGATAATTTAAGAATACTTGACGGAAATATAATTTGTACATTACCAGCCATAGTTAAGGACTGTTTAGATTTATGAGGTCCATACAGATTCCGTAATACATTTTTAATCCTTATTGATATTATCCTCAACGATACTATATTTTATAAGAAATGTACTTACATAAAGATAAACATCCAAGAATCATTAATACATTATTTTCTAGGGATTATTTTCTATGGAGTGAGGATCGAATCCGGGACCTCATGAGTAAATGTCAGGCACTTTAACCATTACAACAAGGAAATTCGTTCGGAGTAAGGCGTTACTATTTTGCCTGCTTAGTCAACTAAAAAATACCAACATAGTAATAAATCAAGAACCTAACTTTACGAGCTTTTATTTTACTTGTAATATCACTACTTATGTCTATTGGGATGGAATCTGTCAACTAAATTTTGAAGCATATATCTTCAACCTATATGGCTGACATTTTGTATACATACTTAATTTGGATGACAATATAAGGGTTAGCTAGTGCCGTCATTCTAAATCCAATATGGCGGGACATCTAGGATGGCACATATTATTTACAAAACACTACTATGATATGGGTATTGAATAAAAAGGTTTGCCGAGAATAATTTGAAAATCAAGGTGACGTAAATTTAAAAGCATATTTTTTTAAAAGTTCTTTATTTTTTTTATTGCCATTGATCATTTGTTTAAAATAATATTTAAGTATTTATTAGTTTAAATATCAATTTCAATCCTGTCACGAAGTTTGTGAATATCGCCTTTATGAAAAATTTACCAAAGTAAAACCAATGGAGAACTAAAAACCGGAAATCTTTATAAATTGTATCTAATCGAATGTACCTATTTCATTTTAGCTTTGCGCTAAGAGTTTGCTATAGCATAATGAAGAACTTTCCGAACATACTTTTTCTTGAATCTGGCTTTGTAATGTAAAATAAAAAAGGCAAAAAAATCATGCAACTTTTATGAAATACATTTTAATAAAAATAGAAAAACGAGCACACTTCAGCTGTGTTTTATTTGTAAGCTGCTTTTTAGGGTTCTGTCATCAAATAGAAATAACGGGACCCTTATAGGTTCGTCATATCAATATGTCACAGTATGTATGTTACAGTAATTTTATTCAGAGACTTGATACCATAAAGTTTAAATTTGGATCGTATATGTATCCAGGCGGGCAACTCTTCTGTGACCCCACGGGTGTTGCAGGTGTCTATGGGCAGCGCTGATCACTTAACATCACGTGACCCGCCTGCTCATTTGCCTTCCTCTTTCATAAAAAAAAGAACAGTGAACCACCACAACATTGTGCAGTATGATTTCTAAAAATGAAACTTTTAAGGGTAGCTTTCCATACGTGTAATTGAATGATGAAAAGGATAAGGATAAGTCTTTGTAAATTATGTAGAGGTTCCTAAAACAGGTTTTTGACTATGCCAATATTTGTGAATTATTTATTCATTTCTAAAGTAGGAAGAAATCCGTCCTGCCCTTCTTTAACTTTTAAATTATGCAGTGAGAAATAAAAACAAGTAATTAAATTAAACTACAAAAAAGGAACAATAATAATAAATAAAAAAACAATGTTTATAACATAGCTAAGAACACTCGATTAAGTTACCTTTCTAACAAAACAGAATTATCCAAATCGTTTCACCCATTTGAGAGCTATGATACCACAGACAAAATGACATACATATACACACGTTAAACTTTTAACATACCTCTTTTTGCGTCGAGGTTTATAACAATAAAAACTTTAAACTAAAATTTGTTTAAACAAAGTCGATCAAGTAGCTTATGAGTCAAGGGATAATTTCGATATTTACATAAATTATGTCGAACAAACGTGATTTTACATTTTTTAGTTCATGGTACGGAACCTTCGAGTCCGATACGCACTGAGCCGTTTATTCATCATTATGTTTTTAACTTGAGGATACACAGATATTTATTACGGAATTCATTTGTTTGTTGTTATTAATATTTCTTGTTAAAAAAGGTTCTTGTTAGGTTAAAGCTGGATGTAAATTAAACGCTGAAATACTATGCTAAAATACTTTCATACATATTATATCGACTTGCTTTTCAAATAATTATCTGAAAAATAATCGCCTTTTTTGTAAATATACATATTTAGATTTATACCTCAGAGAATGATTTTATCAAAACACAAAGCACAGGTGTGCGGCACTCGCGCCAATTTAAATGACAAAAGCTATTTCATAAAATTTTACCGTAACCATAATAAATCACTTCCATTGTAAACTCAATAATTTAGAGTCAGATTACAAATTGCTTTCCGAAAAAACCTATTTAACTAATGAAGGATATTAAATTAAATTTTAATAAATATATCTTCCTAAATGTTAATAACTTATACAGGTACTGATTTCTTGAGGAGGGGGAGAGGAATAGTTTTTTTTCCAAATGTTTGATTAATTTATTTTCACAAGTAAATAAACAGTGATGAAATATATTAAGCTGTCTTGTGATAATCTTTAAAATTGTAACAATATTTTTAACTTATGTAGATGAGAATATATATTTAAAATATAGGTTCTATAATTAGATGATAAACCAAAAATAGGGTTTAGATGGTCAAAATAATAGTGATTAAACATTTAAGAGGGATTTTGTAGCCGTGCTAAGGAGTAAAAGGCCCTATGCGCGTGCCTTATCGCCACCGCCTGTAGGGCATTAAGCACGCTCACTATTACATAATACCTACCAACAACTGAGGAAGTGGACATGCTTCTTCACTTAGAGCTACTGTTCTCACAAAAAGAGTTGTATATCTTTAGTGTCTTGGCGCCTTGTTTGCCCAAATATAGTTTTATTTGGCTACAGCGAAATATTCTTACTACTATTAGCTTAATATACTTATTTGCGCCCAAAAATCTATACCTTCTTGAATTAAATTATATAAGACTTGATGTTTTCAAGATGAAAAGAGTTACTATAAATATCAAGAAATGCCAGAATCCTCCTGGGTCGAATATTTTTAATAAACGAATAGTAGATTTAACAATATTCTACTAAAGATACTTATATGTTTATTGATTCTTAGTGAAATCAGTTTCCGTATTTGTTATCTTGACCTTATTACCTCCCACCTTTACTTTGATACATATACCTATCCGTTTTTCTTTTGTGCCGGGAAATTTAGAGAATTCTTCAAGAGGATTAATGTATCGCGGCTCACTTGAGACTAAGTATGTATTTCGAAAAATGAGAAATACTAAGAAAAAAAAAGATAATAACACAATTTTCAATTTACAGAAAATATTATGCAAAATTCTTTATTTATATTTTCTCTTTACAATAACAAATAATACTTCCAAGTGTTTAAGGACTTAAGAGGTATTAAAATAAATCCTATTTATGTCTATTAATAAAAACTAATTATAAAAGAAAAATACAATTAAAAATATTAAACAACTGAGATGATTTGTGCAAGAATGGCAAAGAAACAACTCTAAGAAGAAGTTTGATTGATTCACCGAAAAAAGAAGAAGGGAAAAGAAAAAGTATTTAAAGCCACTGACACAGTCAAAATATTATGTGTTAAGGCAATATACTGATCACAACTATTTATTTTTAATTGTGTGTACTGTGCTTGTTTCTGTGCAATGAAACTCTTAATTGACAGGTTCAGTATAGGTATCACTCTCGAAAAAAGCGGGAAACGAGGGTTAAATCCAAATGTGTGGGCGTAACGCTGCTTTATTGCCTATTTGACATTGATTGTTGGACACTTATGAATTGTTTTATGAGTTTTCTGATTCTCAAGAGAATACAAGATATTTTTTGTGAAGAATACTTTCTTCCAATTTACCACTTTTGTTTATTTTGATTTTTTTTTTATATTAATCAGTGACAAGCTACCAATCGACTACGGTAATGGGTTAAGGGTGTAAGATATGATACTATGTATACTTAAACGTAACGTAAAATACTAAACTAGCCACTCTGGCACGATTTGAATAATGTTGTACATTCAATTTATTTCACTGTATTTTAGAAGAAGTGGTAACTAAAAGATGGACAGCATAACATTTTATATAATTAAATAAATAAATATGATAATTTAAACAGATTACAATAAACTAACGATAAATTAATCTTTTAAAATAATATCTGGAATTTATATCAACTAAACAAAAACTTAGAAAAAATGTATGTGCAATGTTTGAACATGTGATTTAACATTTTGATTTTTGCAATAATAATAATTATTCCCCAAGGCCCTTAAACAACATTTGATGTGAAATAAATGAGCAGGCTTTTGTTCAACATAACCGTGAATCTGCCTTGGGCTTCATTAGTGAACGAGATCAAATGGTTCAAACCAAATTTCAATTAACTTCTCCACAATCCTATAAAGTCTGTATTGCTCATTTGGTTGTGAATTTAACACAGATTACCAGGTAATTTAGAGAAAATAATTAAACTTTAGATATCTATATAATCAATTTTCACAAACATATGAATTACCTTATTATATTTGTATTCGATTTCTAAACAACTTTCAAGAAAGTTTTAATTGTCATTACTTTAATAAATAACATGAAGTCAAGTTATTAATTTGCGCTAAAGTTATAAACACAAAGAATGAGTTATAGAGAAGATACTTTTGAAAACAAAGCGGTATTTAGACTGAGTAGGCTTTTGAGTTATTTTCTTGTTTAATTTGAAATAAAAATGTGTTAATATGCTATATTGAAATCCAATGTAAACGAAAATTCCGATCTAAGCTTGAAAAAATAAATGTGAACGATTTGACAAACACTATCCTTCGTGACTTAGTAGTAAAAATCATACGAAACACTAGTTGTTCGCTCAAGGAATTTTATCATTCCGAAGCAACAAAGCCAAGAGGAACTATAGACAAGTTCTTATTTTTAACGTAAATAAGAAGAGAATAAGCGTTTGCCGTGATCCAATCCACTTGGCTACCAATCTACTCGTAATGTCATTTTCGACTAAGCGTTAGCGAAGCGCAAATTATGTAGAATCGTTTCTAAGAGAATGCCACTCGTCTAGGCCTGCTGGTTAGTTTGCGCCGACTGACATGGCATGGATTCACATCATGTTGTAAATGGAATAATTATTATTTTTTAATTTTGGTGAATGGAGTGACATTTAGACGTCATCAGTTCACACCATGGTGTTATCCATTGGGATTTTTGTCTTGATCAATTCGGATCGCAATATATTTAACGCTTGATAATAATTGTCTAGTAACAACAAAACATGCTCTCGCTCTCTGTAATAAGTTGGCCTATGTGTAGTAACTTAAGGGCTGCGTTAGTTCTACACTGATTCATCTTGATGGCACTGCATTCAATAATTTAATCTGTAAGTTAACGGCGCTCATCTTGTTCAAAGTTCTAGTTGGCCCGGCGTTCAATCTCGCCATGATAATTACGACCTGAGATCGTTGCCTCGGTATGGTTGGTCCATATCCGAGATACAGGCAAGCATTGTGATGCTCTCCGACTACGTGAGGCATTTCATAAGCACTTCCCTTACGAGGTAAACAGAGCCAAAATCGAGAAAATAAAATACACGACTAGCTGGGATTTATTTTTATCGCTTTCATAGTGACACTTTTTTAGTCCATCTTTTTAACGAGAATCCGTAATCATCAGTAAATCCTAATCAGATAAATAAATTTGTTAAAGCTGCAGGATAAAGACGCGAGTTTCATTTGATAAGATTTACGTTTACCTAAGTTATTTATCGTATGGATGCTAAATTTGTAGCAGTTATACGCGTGGATTGGACCAATAATTATTTATTTACATTTTATAGTTTTAAACCTATCATTGGTAAATCTATCATTAATTCTTTATTGCGAAGGCTGCAAACAAATTGGGATGAGCTAAAAAATGGCCTTGTGCCAGTTAGTCTCTATCGTGAATAAATCTGCAGCACAAAAAAGTCACTAAAAGAATCTAACAAATCTGCAAACGATCTCTGTCTGTACCAAAAGGTACAAAAAAGGGAACTACTTCAGTATGTATACAGGCTTTTGGCTTTAGTATTAAAATTGGTGATTTTGTACATTGCTTTTCTAATATTAATAACGCGTTTCAGTTACAACTAAGCCAATTAAGGGAGGAAGCGTAGTAACTTTTTGAATAACTAAAAAGTTTGTTTCTATGTCTTTTATCTCATAAAGAGGCAGTGTGTAGGCCGGGACTGTTTTAGCTACTTTATGTGGATATTTTCATAGCTGAGTGTTAAATGGATTTAAGCCTACATGATTTATCAAAATAGATACAACATTTTACATTAAATATATACATACATATGATCACGCCTTTTTCCCATATGGGTAGGAAGAGACTACATTCTTCCACTTACTGGGGTCCTGACATACTTTTTTCGCTTCCTCCACATTCATAAATCTTTTCATACACGCTCGTCGGTTAAGGGTACTTCTGACCTGCCCTTTTCTATTTTACATTAAATTTTGTGTGTTTGTCGATTATTTATTAGGTGAATAAGGAAGCCTATTTTGAATTGCTTTGTATGATTTTCGGCTTAAGGTTTTTACCTCCCCTAATACCACGTGTACTAATAAATAATATACTTGTATGATAAAAGTATGTACAGTGTCATTAAAAATATACGCTATAAAAAAATAAGAGAAAGTACTCATTCAGGCTTCACGAAAGGGTATACACGTTACACAGATGAAAGATTAATGCTTCGGAATCAGTGTGCCGGCCTTCACAAAGGTTAACGACCTCAAAGCGCTTCTCACACAACACAGTTTGTCTGCATGCACTGCACTGCATTAAACTTGCTTTGTAGACAGACGGCACACAAACTGAAATTACGTTGCAGTACATTGGAACTAAATTTTAGTTGCTTTACAGCTTTCATCCGCATATACGCTCGTGTACCATTATACGCGATCCTTTGACCTAAGAAAAATCTCCATACAATTTGTCACCTCTAGTCTTTTCGTTTTTATATAGATAAATCAAATGTGTGTATAACCTGGATTAACGTATGTTTTTGTATTTCGGAGTTCTAGTGCAATTGGAAAGCCTACCAGTATAACTATAGACTTTTTACTCAATATCAAAAGATCTGCTAGTTTAAACTTTTGTTAAAACTTTGCACCATATATTTTAATACACTTTCTTAGTCATATATTGTACATCACGAAGAAATAAAACCTAATAAGTTAGTTGTGATAAAAAGCTTGACAAATATGTATGTACATTATTGTACATGTACTTACATACATACATATAAGTATATATTCGTTGGCTGCTCAGCATGCATCATTTTAACATAAGAAGTGTCTAAATAGATAGAGTTTTTCGATGTTTGCATCGTTGTTTGAGAAACGCTTTAACATTGGGCACCTGCCACCAGTCTCTTAATAAACTTTTTCACCTCAGCGCATTACCCACCATCCTGATTCTCTGGCTTTTTTGTCCAATTCTTTGTCTCCATCAAAATATATTTATACCTGCTAGATATCATTAGAAATAAAGAATTGGTTTGTGTTTTTATTAGCAAAGTTACTAAAATAACATTTAATAGTATAGAAAAATGTTATTTATTTAAATAAATAATGTTTATAACTTAATAACGATTTATTTTTTTGTTATTTCTATGTCGGATGCGAAAAAAATAGAACAGAAATTGTAATGGTATGAGCCTGTTGCATGCTGCATGCAGTTCCACACTCCCACAGAAGACCGACGCTTGAATGGCGCCTATCAGCCGCCATGCTCCGTCCGGTGAGTGGGAGAGCCCAACTTCCCCGCCCTTCCCAAATGGGGAGGCTTTTCAAAGGCCGGCAACGACTCCGCGGATGTTGTAGGTGGTTATGGGCGACGGTGATCACTTAACATCACTTGACCCGTCTGCTCGTTTGCCTCCCTCTTACATAAAAATAAAATGTGCCAGCTGTACTAAACTGTAACTGTAAACTGTGCCCTTTCCGCATATTGGATTCGTTACATAGACGATGGGCTAACATCCTACCACTACTTATATGTATATGGACTTCCAATCCACCAATAAGCCCACCTGAGACTTCGAATCTCAAGACTCTTGGCTCTGTCTAATGTGTAAGTAATAAGACGTGGTACTGTATTCGAGTTGTAAATGCTGTCTCCGCCCTTACCTTTACCTTGTTTAATCCTTTGAAGCTGCGGGTTTAAACTAAATGTGATTGTAATGAGAATCATCTGAGAGTGTGTACTTTAAAATCAATATCTACATACGTAATTGCCTATTTTTTCTCAATAAAATATCCCATTTATGGTATATTATAATGGATTTAGCGAGACAGTTATTGTAACATAGCATAACAAAAGCTTTCATCGATTTTGTGCGAACTAATTTTCGTTTGAAGTTTTTATTGAATATACCCATTGCTTTTTTAATTTTTAACTACATATTTTAAAAGTTAGAGGTGGGGACTTTTTACTATTTGAGAAGCAAATATTAAATATAGTATTCTAAATCTGTTGGATCTAAACTCCATTTAAGTGAAGGTTTATGTTAAAATAGGCACCTAATAGGCTAAATAGGCTAGAATTCTGATAGTTATTCTATTGCAACATTATAAAATGTTCCAATCTCGTAATATATGGATCTATAATAGGATTAGTTAGGTGTTTTGGTAACATGAAACATTGACAACTGTTTGCGCCCAAAAACAGTCAACTACACAGAGAAAGGGAACGTGGCAGTTGAAAAAGACTCTCATTAAATACACAGTGTAACAATAAAATCAGGAATCAAAATCTGTTGTTGAGAAAGTCGTTATTTTAATGTTCTGAAAATAACATTTTATTTTCTTGTTATTAATATTTAATATAATAGAGGCAACGGAGGAAATGTAATCATCTCCGGAGTGTATTCCTAGCGGTGACACGTCAGACTTCAAAGACCCCGGTTTCACTACGTAAACTAGGTTATTTCGTGACATTATTGGTTATTACACAGAGTGACTACCTCTTAACCTCCGCAACCCGAAAGGTAAACCAGAACCAACCCGAGAATAGGTTTATACAAACGCTAAATGAATATTTGAGATCCACAGCAATTTTCAGAAAATAAGGTAATACAAGTCAACGATATCCTAACCAAATTGAGAATTCGCAGAGTTGCTTACGGATTAGAACTGATACCCGGATACGAGGTACTACACACTTTGGCCACTAAACGCCTTGAAAACGAAGGAAATATAATCGTGATATTCAAAATGTATCTCAGATGTCCTAAGTACTTTTAAATTTTCCTAATAATAGAATTTCATTGGGCTTTATCGTCGTCCCCAGAATTTCTGCGCTCCATTATTTTCAAATCGTTCGTTCATAAAATTATGTAAATGCGCCATCTCGCTCCCACTTGTTCAAGTTCCGATTTGTCTCCTCTTTCCCGCTATTATACTTTGCAATAATAATTTTCAACGACTGTTCCTACGTAATTCTATATTTCCTTCCACTGTTCATTTGCCGCTTCCCTATTAATTAATTTTAATTCAAAAATATTTTCTCTTTATGTTTATTTCATTAAATTATTTTACCAAAAACATATAGTTAGTCTATTAAATATGTTAATTTCCAAATCAATTTTATTATCAATTTTCAATATAAATATGAAACGGAAAATATGTAATTTTCCTTTACATTTTTTTGTCATTTGTTTTTACCCTATATGCACTTGTGTTGTACTTTGTTTTCGAACAAATAAACTCTATCAATATTTGCGAAAAATACTCGTGAATATGGATTTGTAAAATTAAAGACAACAAAAAAGTTTCATGAATAATAAAATTATAAGTTAATTAAGTATTGATAATTTTATTTAAAAATATAAATTATTTGTAATTATAATATTATTTATTTAAAATTGAATCATATAAATTTCTATGTTGATTTTATAAATAATTATCCTTTATCTCCACCTTTCCCATCCCATCCTTTATTACCCATCATTTTAATTCAACACGTTATCTAAAATAGAGTAAACGAGAACTAGAAGAATGTTACATATGACCTAGAATAAAAGATAGGCTGCTTTCAATCCCGGAAAAATGTACGGTTCCGAAGGGATATAATTTATTGTAACCGAGCAATAATGTATTGCAAATATAGTTAAATCTACTCGAATGAAGACGCAGGCATTAGCTAGTACTTTTATAATTCTAGTGCAAATCAAATAGAAGTATGTACAAAGGGATTCTTTGAATGTGTTCGTGACATGAAGTTGGAGCCATGTCGTCGACAAATTAATCAAACAAAAACTTTTAAGACAGTGCTCAGTTTCTTAGTTAGCCTGCGGCTTTGTCAAAAGTTTTTCTATTACGGAACAAATTCTTAAACTAGGTACTTAGCTTGTTACTTGTATGACTATTTTAGAACGTTTTGTTTGTTTTTCGTTTCACCAACAGATAGACTAGGTGGCTAATTAAATGCTAAATTAATTGTACTTACTATATACTTTTTAATTAATTTACTACAAATGACTATATTTTAAAATCTAATAATCTACATTAATATATTCCATTTTACTTTAGTTTGTTTTTAATGACCACTCATTGATGTAACCGTATTCTTACCGATTACCCACAAAAAATGATGTTATGTAAGGTAAAACTTAGTTTATTTGAACTAGCTTATGCCCGCGACGTCGTCCTCGTGTAATAAAATATATCGTTAATATTTTGAGTTTTAAGCGGCATATCAAGACTATGTTTTCACTAAGACGAATTTCACTACGATAAAATGTTTTTTTTTTAAGTTTGGTGAAACATATAATAGTAATTTTTGAAATTATTGCAGTCAGTTGATTTCCGTAACTGTCAGTCGTAAGTAAGACAAGTTAACATTTGTTGGGTCAATAACGGTACAATGTATGTAAAAAATTAATTAACATAGTGACATATTTCATATTCGATGTGTACATTTTTTGTGATTGATTTTAAGAAAATAATGTGTTAAAAAGTACATAAGAAAATATATTTTGTATAATGTTTTATTTTATATGTATCGGCCTCGTTGGGGCAGTGGTAGTCATTGCCTCTCAACCATGAGGTTCCGTGGCCTGAATTCTGGTCAAGGCAAGATGTAAAATGGTGTTTTTCTTATTAGCCGGAGTCTTGAATGTTTATGTATTATAAAATAAAGCGGCGTTGAGTTAGTATCTCATAATACAAGTCTCAAACTTAGTTTGAGACTAACTCAGTTTGTGTGCTTTGTGAACTCATTTGTCTAAAACTTATCTGATCTATGCAAATCAATTCAATACCTAGTAACTTCAGTAACTGTAGAAGTAAATAAATACTCAAATAGATTCTAGAAAGTTGTCCGATGCCGGGATTCTGTCTGTTATACAATCCAGAACTTCGGAAAATATGGCTGGGATCCTTGGACAGTATTCCAAATTGTTCTATTCTTCTTATAGTAAAAAAAAGTAACCTGCTAGTAGTAGGCCAGCAACGCTTCTGTAACCCCGCGGGTGTTGCAGATGTATATGAGCGGCGATGATCACTTAACATCTTTTGACCGCCTGCTCGTTTGCCTCCCTCTGACATAAAAAAAAACTAAAAATTTTACAAATTCAAGACATTATTTCAATGATGTCTCTAGAGTATTGAATGGCTTAAGGACTTGAAATAAACGACGATAATAGACACGAAATGCAAACTGAAATTTGGATTAGCAAAATGCAGACTTTAGACATCCTATAATATTTAATAATTTACTTAATTCGAATTCTTAGTTTATGATTTTTTAAACAAACCATTTTCCTGTAATTTTGTAACCAATCTTATATTTAATCAAATGCGAAAATTTCGGTGGCTATAATATGTATGTTTTTAAATAAAAAGCTGCTTTCCGAACAATTAAAATAAGGCAGCTTTATTAAATAATAGAAGACCAGCCGCTTATGGTTAAATACTATCCAGGGGTGCGACAATAATGTGGCCGACCTTTGCGGGTGGGAATGAGCCTTCAGCCCGTAAGACAACGTATTACTTAATCGAGCCATAAAAAGCAAAAAATAGTAGAGGTTTATTATAAACATCACCCTTACACTTATATAACAAAACTGTAACTGGATTATAGTTGTACATATAGTAGATTTTTTTAGAGACATACAATATGTGGGATCTTAATAGGGCCAACAGAAGGCAAAACAATTGTTTTTAGATGTTTTGTCTATCTGTCTGTAGGTTACATGCGCATTACGTAAAAATAGTGGCGCATGGAACCTGATGCAGCTATCGCAGTTGTTCTGTAAAAGCTCTAACTTAAAATCGGTCGTAGCTTTCATCTCTATTCGCTACTTACGAGTAGAATATATTGAAAGTAGTAATTTATGTGTAGCCGTAGTCGCGGGCTTAATCTAGTTTTTACGAAGAAACGCTTTACTCAGTGGCCGCGTCAAGAGAATAATTTATATTTCGAATAGTCAAGCTCAGCTCACTATCGGATACCTGCCGTCTATCTCAAGTACACTTCAAGCTCTTCTTGAGTTGTTGTGTCTGACCTCTGAGTCACACTGCCCTGGTTTTTCGACCTGTTATATACTCACACTTTCGTTCTTACTATTATATTTCTTTTTATTAACTGTCATTGCTAAAACTATTTAATGGTTTCACTTAATTGGATGAATGAATTTTTGTCTTTTTTTATTTAAATTACATTAAATATTTCGGTCGTTGCTCTCATTATCCTTTTTTCTCGATTTTAACGAAAACTTATTTTCTCTCTTTCGTATAATGGCTAAAATAAGGTGTCCGTTTATAAAATCTAAGGTAAATAAGGCTATTGATACATAGGTATCATTCATTAACATCATGTTTTAATATGTAAGAAATTGATTTGCATTTGTCTTTCTATTTGATACTTAATTCCGACTTGGCTTGTAAATCTCGAGACGTGAAATTTTTAAATTAGAAAGAGCGCGTATCCTATAACAATATTTTCTGACTGGAAGCAACAATGAAATCTACATATGTTGATATGTAAGTATGTATATGCAAAGTGAAACAATGCTTATTTAATTCTGCTCCAATAAAGAGTTTGTAGATAAATACAAATTCAGTCAGCCCCAAACTAAGTTCGAGACTTTATTATTGGATACTAGCTCAACGATTTTATAATAAATACATATATAGATTAACATCCAAGACCCAGACCAATCAAAAAATTGTCAATTCATAATGAACTGACCGGGGATCGAACCCGGGACCTCCTAATTATCGGTCAAGTACGTCAACCGTTACACCACGGAGGCCGTCAAAACCGAAACAAAAATTGAAATGCTTCCGTTAGCCAAAGTAAAAGCTATTATGCAGTAAATACAACTCTAACACTATTTAGTTAAACCATTACATTTTGTTTTATGCGGTGACACCGGTCTCATTATAACTTCGCCGGGTCTAACAACAAAGTGGTATATACTGTTCCCTTCGCCGCAATTGTAACATTTTGGAGAGTTTTATAGTTTCTACTAAGCTCGTTCCTGTTTTATTCAGCATTTGTGCGAATTGATTGAACTACGTGAAAAGTTAGGAAATAAAAAATTCTGCTCGTTAGAGAACTGTCGATCAGAAATGTTTATTTAGTTAGTTTAAAGTAAATAAAAAAAATAAGGCTACAGCTGAATCATTTATTTTCTGTTTTATTTGGGTTTTTTTAACGAGATGGTCAAATAAAGTTGAAATCATTCAAAATGTAATAAACACACAGTGTGTGAACACACTTCAAAAGTGTTTTAAATATTTTTACCTTTGTTATTAATTACTTTAGCTTTAAATAGCTTGAACATTAGTGAATATTTGGGTAATAACATTTGTGTGTTCCTCCCCTACATTTAGGGGATTTTAGACTTAGATTGGCGTTTAATAGTTTAGTTGCGTTTGGTGCTGTTGAATAGGCCTTTCAATACATGACGTAGATCGTTATCCGATTTAGTGGACCGTTCGTGAATTATTCAGCTTTAAAGTGCCAATATTCGGTAAAGTGTATCTCGCCAACCAACGGACATATTGAGAATTCAGACATCTTAGTTTATGAATAATAGTTGACTAAGTACCTGTGTATCAACAACTACTTGTAGTCCGATCTCATGCTGTTCTGCTTTTGTTATCTTAATTTTTATCCCATAAATTGAGTTAGCCCCAAACTAAGTGTAAGACTTGTATTGTGGGATTCTATCTTAACGACAGTATATTTTATAATAAATACATACGTAGATAAACATCCAATATCATTTTCCATCATGATCTGACCGGGATTCGAACCCGGGATCTCGTGGTTGAGAGGCAAGGACTTTACTACGACGCCAATGAGGCTGTCAACAACAGATTTCATTTACTCGCTCTTTTTAGGTATGTATAAAGGTAGAGTATTAAAAAGAATACAAATCCTGAGTGGGTGTTACTAAAGCCTTCTAATTGAGTTAAACTGTCAGATTAGATTATGTCTGTAAATCCGATGAGAGCGAAGAGAGTAATAAAACATGTTCATATAAGTTAAAATATGAATTAGATATTTTTTTATTATTGTATTTTATTTTTTCTTATTAGCGAATAATGGTTATTGATAAATTACATATATTTACGACTTCAATAGAACATATTCTTTACCAATTCTGATCTTGACAAGGCGTTATTCGACATATATAATATAGTGATTTTAAAAGCTAATTCTGATGATTTAAGTAGTATCTATTCAATTTGCGTAAGTCAATGGCCTAGGCTAAAATCGTAATATAACCTTGATCATCAAAATATTCTAATCATTATATCACCAATCATGACGTGAATATTAAAT
This sequence comes from Cactoblastis cactorum, assembly GCA_020352625.1. Lineage (NCBI taxonomy): Eukaryota > Metazoa > Arthropoda > Insecta > Lepidoptera > Pyralidae > Cactoblastis > Cactoblastis cactorum. The sequence goes on along the minus strand of JADGIL010004418.1, from coordinate 12,161 downwards.
GTAATAGATATTATGAATGACACAATGGAAAATCTACTTACCTCTGAGTCTACGGAAGTAGACTTCTATAAAGGTATGAAATAAATATAGAATTAATTTTAACCTCATATGCAAAATGAGAGTGTTCTAAGTTGGTCGTAGATTTCTCTTTCTATCTCTCTCTCTCTGTTTATGTGTGTGTGTTTTGTTCGAGTCAAGTAAGGGGTGTGTGTGAGTAGCTATTATAGGCTGGTGTGAAATGTTTGTTAGACGTCGCTATACAGAAGAATTAAGAAGTTTAGAAAATCATGATTGGTTATTTTAAGTCAATAACGAATATTGACATTTTTAGTATAATATGAATTGGTATTGAAAGGTGGTTCTACATAATTAAAAAATACATTTTCAATTTCCCAATTTTATACATATTTTACTCTATAGTTACTAATTACGTCCAGAGATCTGCTCTTTTATCCTTGACAAGGATCCTTCAAATATCCTTAAAATATTTTTTTAACAAGAAACGACATTACCATTAAATCTAAATCTGGTTACGTTCAGTTCAAAGAAATTTGATTTGTATTGGAGCAAAATTTATTTATTATACAATTATTTTAATTTTATCCCTTTTAAGTGGAATCAAGAAATTTGAGATGTACTAAAGCTATTTTTTTATTTAATCATCGAAACGGGCTCCATTTCAAACGCTTCAGATATTAAAATTAAATGAAATTTTATAAACAATTTGCCTTTGATCTATATATGTCAACGAATTCTAGGTAATATTAGACTCTTGACTTTAAGACTTGAAGCCGACTAAAGCAAGTATGCTTTGCTTATTATTTATTTAGACAACTTGATAAATTATTTGCTAAATCAGATTCTCGTGAACATATTGACTTTGAATATGCATTGATCGATCAAAGGGACTTTATTTTGTTACATTTTATGTAAAGATATTATGCCTTTTATATTTAAATACATTATAGCTAAGAGCCGTGAGTTATACTTACTGACGTAGTGATCGAAGCCCGTCAACTCAAAAGAGAGCCTGTAAGCATTTTCGCTTGTTTGACTTGACAATCTGTATAGAAACAAGTTTATATTTCTTTTGTTTTGAGAAACAAAGAAAATGTATATTAGTAGTCATAAAATTAATTGAAGAAAACTTATAACGTCTTTTTTGTTTTGCTTCGCATATTTAAACTGTTCATAAAACAATCAATAGAGAAATACATACATATATATTTATTGTCGGTGATTTATATGTTAACAGCTAATCGGCGAAATGCGGTTACACCTAGTTGTAGCCGGGTACAAAATTACACCTAACCCTAACCTAATCTATGTTTTCGGCTGAACCTAGTTGTACTTGGCTAGAATAAGTTGTATCCGCACTTTGCCTGTTAGCCGTAACATATACAATACTACGTAATAATGTACATAATATGTATATAACAAAAATATATAATAATGTACATAATATGTACATACATTCATACATGTACATTCGGGTGCATGTTCAACCACGCCAAGTGTGGGTTTATAGTGTTTTTTAATTATTTCAGTTGCAATTATTTTCTAATTTAGCATAGCTGTAATTTAATTGGCTTTAATAATTTACTTATAAATTAGTGGCGCAAAATATTCATTAGAGGCGATTTTATAGTGATAATTAGTGACTTAGTGATAATTGCAAAATATCTCATTGCTCGTACTACAAAGTAAAATATATAAATAAATAATAAGTTAATATAACTAATATCTACACACATAATAAAATTGTAACTAAGCTATATCTGTACATAAAAGATATTTAACAAAAAAGTACATATGTATATAGGGGAGCTTTATAGGGCCCATAAAAGGCAAAACTATAGTTTTTAGATTTTTGTCTGTCTGTATGTTTGTACTCGCATCACATTAAAACTACTGGACGAAATTTAATGCAGTTTTCACAGTGCAAATGTTTCATTGTGATACGCAGCTTAGAACCGGAGATATTGACGAAGTAGATATTAATAAAGTAGTTACGCGCGGACGATGTCGCGGGCATAAGCTAGTAATGTATTACAAGAAATAAATATATAAAAATAAGGCAAATGCCTTTGAATTAAGAATATAGGTTATTTGTTACCATTTAGATTGGGGAGACTGAACTGTTAGGCAAAGCCTGTATTACAAACAGTTTTGTTTGTAAACTGTATTCTTAGAGTTCCGTAATCAAAGGGTAAAACAGAACACTAACTGAAACTCCCTTGTCTGTCCATTTGTCACCAGGCTGCATCTCATGAACCGTGTTGCAGCGATAACAACAAACATAAAAAAACATTGTTTTTTAAAGGAATGAACTTTATGGATATTCATTTTATTTTTAATATATACAACAAATTAAATTTTTTGAACATAATTGGTACGAAACCGTTCTTGTGTGAATCCAACTCGAACTTCCGAGATGTTTTTATAACTAACAATACCATTAGAGATATAACTTGTTATTTAATTTTCCGTTCTAACATGTATGAAACTTTTTCACTGTTAAACATTTGTTGTATACACTTTTTGTATAACTGTTGAACTTTTGCAACTCGATGAGAAAAGTTTCTGAATATTACTTAGATGACTTATTCTTCTGTATTATATTCTTGTGAGCCGTAAAAATCCTGAAGTAAGGGTATATTTACGAATAAATTGGCAATTTAGCTACGAAGTATATTTTAGAGATGATGTATACTTATAAATTGGTAAGAGCAACATGTTGTTGACACATTTTTGTTACTCATTGTTGTATACATATATTGAGATATTAATATTAAAAATAACTTTTTCTTGAGAACAGATAAAAACATTTAATAAATGAGCGCCTCTGTGGTACAATAATAAAGTCTTTGCCAAGGTGTCCTAGGAACGAAAAATAATATTTTTCTGTTTAGTCCGCTACTATAATAACATTGTTGAGGTTGAAATCCTGCAATACAAATCTCGAAATAAGTTTCAGACTAACCCAGTTAATGTGATTTGACCTAAAAATATATGTATCTTGCATTTAAAACGTTACCTATATTGACAGATGAAAATATAATTGACATTTAATATTGGATGTAAATTATTCACATTGGCAAACTGTCAGCGACAGCCGAGGGCTGTATTGATGTTATTCTATAAACATTTTCATCATTCCATTATTCAATATCGTCACAGGACGCGGAAAATGAAAAGAAACCAACTTTAATTTCATTGATTTTCATTTTGTCACATTGTCACATTAATGGCAAACAATCTTCAGCCATTTTGTACCCAGTATCTATATTGTATGTGGCTATTCCATAAAATCTTATCATCTGTATCGTCGGCTACGTTTTATGACTGTGCAATAAGCACTTTGCATTTTAAAGAGCCTTTGTAGTGAATATGGTAAAACAATACGCTTACATCTAGAACGTACACTCAGCTTACCTTTAAAATATAAAGGTAATCTCTAGTTTGCTTTTGCATTTGAATTATTTCTTCTTAATTTATTATCTATTCCAATCATTGCTTAAACAAATTAAAATGAATAAATTGACGATTCAAAAAAGCTAAATTCTCGTTTATTTGAATAAAAATATTTGTATTTTGACTTTGATTTTATAACATATAATAGAAAATAAAAAAATATGTTTCTCATGAATAAGATGCGAGTGACGTCACTCGCACAATAGGCACAAGCGAATTTGACCCCCCACCTAACAGATCATCGCGAACGCGGCGCGCGGCGGGAAGGGCGGCGCGGGCGGCGGCAGACCTCAGTGCACAAGGAACAGTCGCGNNCCGACTAAATATTTTCGTGAGTATAGCCGTGCAAAGACACTAATTATGTCTTCTCGCGTGACTTTCAATGATATAATTCTTAATCACACTTGATTAAATATATTTTGAATTAAGTTTCGAAGAACGTATACTATATCCTCCGAGTTCATTAAAACACTTAATAGTTTCGAAGTTATTTACATACATGCATACATATTTTGTGCCATGCTTTTCTACTATGCGGGATAGAGAGCTAAGGGTTGCGAGACTAGAGAGAATTTTTCTGAATCTTCTAATCACACATTGTCTCAAAATATTGTTCGTTTATCCAATGCCAAGAATGAAATCTACTGATATTTATATATGAACATTATTGTCAACAGTGCAAGCCCACTCAGGGACCAAAGATTTGATCAAACTTTGAAAACAAAGAAAACAATGTACTGCAAATTCCGTTCAGCCATAACGGAAAATCGGATTCTTTATACGTTATTTACTTTGAGTCAAGTTTAACAGAACTTGTATTGGATTATCCACCCAAGTAGAAACGTTCTGGTTCATAGAAAATGGATATATTTTTCCAATTGCCAAAAAAGGAGCGTTAAATCGATATTATTGGTTTTGTACTGTATTGGTAACGAAAAATGACAGTCAGTGAGAAGTCAATTAAAAGGTGTAATCTTTTTTGTTGATTGTTTTTATTTTCCTATATATTTACGGATGCGATGAGATATAATCAGATTTTTTAAATAAATCTTTTATAATTGCGGGTCATGATCATCTAAGGCACTACTGTCATAGTCACGAACGGACCTTGGCTGTAATTCAAATATTTCCAACAATTTCTGGAATATTCCGAGTAGTTGCTGCCTCCAGCTGTTTTTGGTAAGCCACATCCAACAATAATCCGTCGTGTCTTTAATTAATATTTTATTAGAAATTACAATTTTTGTGTTTCTCGTCTAGCGGTTGTTGTTGATTTTATTGCATTACTGTAAAAATCATATTTGCTATTCTTCTTCTTAGAGTGTCGATACCTTTTTAACGTATTAAATATTTTAATTCAGTAGTAACGTCTGCAAAATCTTTTTTTTATTTATTTTTTTTATGTCAGAGGGAGGTAAACTAGCAGGCGGGTCACGAGATGTTAAGTGATCACCGCCGCCCATAGACAACTGCAACACCCGTGGGGTTACAGAAGCGTTGCCGGCCTGTAAAAAACCTCCGCCCTCCCCATAAATCTCTTTGAAGAAAGAACCATATTTAAGTATGTGTATATACCTATATTATGCAGTGTGATTCATTAGTTTAATAGTGTGCTAGATATTGCACTTTGAAGTGGACGAAAAACATTTAATCTAATATAGTTTACTCGATAAAAGTCTGTGGGTAAATAACCTTCCCACAAGTTTGCATTATCATAGCAATTTTGTCGTTTTATAGCAGTATATATTGGTTCTAACATAAACAATAAGCAACATAGAATAAAGTCTTGGCTTGATATACTTTGTACATGGAGATTGGAGATTTTACTTTGTGTGCATCTGATGTGTCCTCGGGCTAACAGCTAATGAACATTGATTGGTCCGCTGTCGTCTCCACATCATTGACCCTAATAGGGGAACGTTAGACACGTATCTCATTGAAAACACAAAGGAGAAAATAATTCACTTTGGCATTTTGTAATTTTTCCATATAAAATACTAAAATAAGCAATAATTAGTTTTATAACAATTCAAAGTTTATGACAAAAGTTATTTTTTATATATAAACTGTTTTTAACTATTGAAATAAACGCAAAATTTTTGAAATATCAAAATTGCAAAAGATCGACGTGCTCGTTAAAAGTTCGAAATAAGATCTAATTTCCGCTACATAAGGCGGCAAAGCGTATACGATATAGGTCGTTTCACATAATACGTAATAAAAATTCTATTTTAAGTTTTAGCATGAATGTTTTTTGTCAAAACAAAATGTTATTGTTTTTTTATTTATTTAGTCTAACTATAAAATATTTAGTAAATAGTTTTAATAATAAGTTTAGACATACTATACGTACGTTTGATTCATCAAAAAAGATAATGTAGTCCACTATAAAATTTTTCCCCCATTAAAAGATCATACCCACCTTATATTAAGTAAATTTACTCAAACTTATAAAATACCAGTTTTCATAAACATTTAGAGGCCATTGACAAGTTACAATAGAAAATGTTAAACCAAATGAATGGTTTTGACCAAGTAATAACCATTCCATGATCCCATACATTATTTAATCGCTGAATTTTGTAAGTTGCTTTGTATTTAGTTCCAGTGATTCTTAAAGCCATTTATTTCCAGAATATGACTTATTAATAAAATCTACAGTAAATTTTTTTTGTTACAGACGGCGAAAGCAATTTTTGTTTGAAGGTCGTGCCAATAATGAGCCCCAATGTTTAAACGGAGCTACAAGGCTCGCTGCATCCGAGTCCTTAAGAACAGGGCCTGGAAAAGGGTGCCGATGAAGTTACTAAAGTGGAGCAGGAAAATGCCTTCCACCAAACAGTACAACTTGGTGCCAAATGACGAATATGACACCAGAATACCGTTGCATCCGGACGAGGCGTTTCACTACGGCATCACCTTTCAAGCTAAGGTAAGTGAATTGCTTGTTTACTACGAGTAAAAGATTTACTGGAAGAGATCGCTTTAGTGATAAGTCCGTCTTTGAACCAACTTCTTTATGTTTTCAATTGTTTTTCTTTTGTAAAATTATTTTATTCTATAATCAGATTACACCTACTGTTGGTAAAATAGACGTTTATAAAAGATTTAATTTCATATTTAGTTAGCGATATTATTTTGACTTTGTATGTTGCTATCTATCAAGACTGATTAAGAGAAAAAAATGGCGTTTACTAAAAAAAATACGAGATATTTTTATATATTTGCAAAGAGTTTTTACTCCATTAAATACAATGATTACTGAGAAAAAAAAAAAACAAAATGAAACAAGGACGTCAGATTCAAACGAATTGTTTTTTTATCAAAAGAGTAAATATATTTATTAGCAAAAGATACTTAAAATATTTTTTTTAGAGAATCATTTATTATGTAGAAAATCAAACATTTTCAGTTTTTTATCAATTATGTGCTTTATACCTTTGGTTTTACCATTACACAGTTTAACCATTTATTGTTTTTCATCAATCTGATGTACCTATGTTATAATATGCGTCGTTTTTAGCCGACTGCGGCTAAAGGAGGGTTATGTTTTTCGGGCGTATGTATGTAGATTTCTATGGCATCCCTCCAGATGGACAGTCTGCTTGGGTTACTTACTACGTGGGCCTGTGTATTCCTCTTACGATCTTGGACTTTCCAAGAACTAATCAAAACTATCTGTTACAAAAGTTTTTGAACAAGCTTGTTTCGATTTTAGGCAGTTCTGAACCTATACATACAAAGCCTACCATTTTGTCGGCAGTTTTCATAGAATTATATATTTGAGTGTTATTTTTCCACTACAATTGATTTGTTTCGGTTTCATCACAGAGTAATATTGCGTATTTTGGTTAAAAAAAAAACCTCAAGTTTAGGGAAAGATAAATAAGAAGATATGTAATTGCTATTCTATTGTAATCATGAAGAATACCTAACGTAATTTAAAACTTATACAAAAATACTATCAAATAGATCAGGCAGGCTCCCAAACAGATTTTGTGTACTGCCTACTTTAAGAATAAATTATTATTTAGCGTCCCCTTTTTTTCTGGGTCTCTTACTGCTCCCCTTTAGGCCTGCAGCGCCCACAAGGGGGCGTTTTCGCCCACTTTGGGATAGGCTGAAATAGATTAACATGATACACATCAGCCTATTATATATATTACTATAATAATATTAGTGTAAACAACTTTTTAAAACATTTACGTATACTCCTTACTGTGTTGGTCTTGTTGTAGCATCATAATATATTAACAAATCTCAAATATGTGTTAGCAAATAAACATTTTCAAATCTAGTTAAAAATCAATTCTTTATTAGAATGACGTAGTGTAACGGTTAACGTATTTGACCGATACTCAGGAGGTCCCGGGTTCGATCCCCGGCCAGGTCATGAAGGAAAATGACCTTTTCTGATTGATCTGGGTCTTGGATGTTTATCTATATATGTATTTTATCATAAAATATAGCATCGTTGTGTCAGTATCCCATAACACAAGTTTCGAACTTAGTTTAGGACTAACCCAATTTGTGTGATTTGTCCCTATATAAAAAAAAGAATTCAATCTTGAAAACTGGCAGTGACACTCCTCTTGACTCCTGTCATTGCCAGTCATTATTAAATTACAAAACACTTTTGAATCTCTACTTCAACTTTAGGCCTACCAATCTGCTGTTTTGTCCTCTAACGACTCATGGCTCTGCCTACCCCGTAAAAGTTAAGTACTTGACACTGTGTATATGCTAAAAATACTTCATAAAAGGTCAATGATTATCTCATAATGTTTAAGGATTATTTCGACTTTGGGAGTTAACGCAAATGCAACACTGACCTAACGCTCCATTGCCTGTCTTCATGCTAAAAATAGAAATTATTTTGACATTTATTATTATTTTTGTATATAAACATACATATAGATTAGAATCTACTTCTATTTAAAATTCAAACAATTTATTCATAAAATTAATTGCAATTAAATAGCCTTTGTCCACACAACATGTAATTATACTATTATGCCGTCCAAAATTAATATATAGAATTTGTAATCGTCATAATATATGCCTGTGTTGTGTTTTGTTTCAAATAAATAAATTTATATAAATTGAAGCAAATTGTGAAAATGTTGAAAAAATGTTGTTGGAATTCATTCCTGAAATTTAATCTCGAAATAGTTATTGCTTTCAACATACCATTTTTCATATAGCTTTTGAATACTTATAAGGTAATACAATGAAATATATTCGATATTCCAAAATGAGATCAAAGAAGGTGCAATGAGGTCACAATAACCCTTTTACCGAATATTCAATTTAACATTGTTCACGAAAATCCATTTACGTCTATCTAGATTCACCTTTATATATTTTCATATATGTATGTGAAAAATTTCTACTTATAAGTATGTATGTCACCTTTTAACTGCCTTTACTATTATTTTATATAATGGAAGTTCATGTCCCTTATATTTGTGCGATTATCCACTATTCCACTGCCAAGCATTTTGCCATTTATTTTGTACGCTCTTCGATCGACGAGTACATAAAGAACAAGATTCACAGTTCCGAACAAAATATTGTTCTCACTTCAATTAAGATGAGAACTACTTTGAGTACTTCGACAAAGTTCAATTTCCAGAATCGTGTATTAAAATATAAATATTAATGTGTGCAAGTTGAAACCTTGTCAGCATAACGAGACTAGATGTAGTCCGCTCATTTGTGTATAAGCGAAGAGCAGTGTTTTGCCGAGGTCTCTTTTTTTGCAGGATTCTGAGTCTAGTTGTTTGTCGTATATCGATGTGTACGCTACAGAAAATTTATCACGTCTGTCATAGTAGCGACTATCAGGTGATATGTTTTACTAAAATTTAAGTTCATTTCATCTTAGAATGAATCTACGATGAAATGAAGCTGTAAAATATAATATATATTCATAACACTCGATCGAGGGATAGCCAAAATGTTATTGAACCTTTCTGCCTTTTATCGACGAAAACTATTCATAAGCCTTAGTGGCTAGAAAGGAAGGTGAAAAGAGTAAATAAATTCACGTGTATACGCTTGCGCAGTCTATGTGGTTTACCGTTATAGGTATCCTTATATGTTTAGTGTCAAAGAAAAGTACGTTCGACCGAAGCGGCTTCCTAAGCCAGGATTACGTTGGCTTTGCCGAGTTGTGCCCGCTCACTATGTCTTCTGCCCGACAAATACAAAAGGTTATCTCAACAGGATCTCGCGTCACAATTTTCAGACGAAATTAAAATTTGTGCAAGGGTCGCGGGTTGTCCGCGAGGTCTTTGATAAGGGGTTATCTGGAACTTTAATAAAAACCGTTGCCGTGTAAAGCGGTCGGTCTCCATTCAAGACGGGACAATAAGCGACGACAAAGAGCCTATTCACAGGAGTACTACAACAACGACGATGTTGGTTTAAAGAGTCTTCGGCTAGTGCTTCCGCCGTTTATGATTCTGTTTCATAAATGTTTAACAAGATACTTAAGCTTATTTTCTTTCATTCTAAGATTAAACTGAATCATCCGATTTACGCCTGAAACGTTGATAGGATTTCTATTTTTAATGTGAACGTCGCTTTCAGATATACATTTTGAAAGGATTATTAACGTATTTATAAAATAATAACGAGGCGCTCTCGTTTTGTTATTTATAGCTTCGGTTAGCAGTCATTATCGGTCATCAATAGTATCACTTTAACTGTACAATTTGCCAAAATATTTGTTAAATCCCAGTATTTGAAACGTAATTAGATTATATAGGGCACGAATCCCCTGTGGCCACAACCAAAAACCGAATCACACTGACTTTAACAAATGGGGTCATTCGATCGTGTCTAATCACTCAACCATTACACGATAGGCCCAAGAGGAAAAAAAACAGGATTCTTAAATTAACACTATGCTCTTGGGAAGGAGCATGGTAATGATAGGTATAATGATTCAGTTTTAAATAGTTTAGACTATATTTTCTCTATCTTAAGTGTTTTTTCAATTACCAAATATTCTTACAAATATTTGTATTTAGGTCTAAAAAGTAAAAGCGCATAAAGAAGTCAATTATATAATATTGCAATAGTAAAACAAAAAAAAATATACATATATGTATATTTGCATTATTTACATACCTAAATGCTCGAGTGTCTCAAAAGTTCTACTCAAATGCATAACTTAAACAGTTAAAACAATTATTCCGCAGTTGTTTCCGATATCTTCAGCAAGATATTTAGATAGACATATGAGTTGTTGAATATACATATGTGCCATGTAATATGTGCCATGAGTTGGTTTCTAGTGTATGGTATTGGAGCAGTATTTACACAAAAAAAAAAACTTTTGCCCATACGATTAAGGACGTTAAACATGAGTTTAATGTGAAGTACCTGAATTACCCTCTGTTTATAATGTCTCTTATCAACTATCACTCGGTGTATGAGCTACATTAATTAAAACTTGGCTTAAAGGTTAAAACTAAAAGCTAGTTCAAAGTCTCACATGTAAGATGGGTCAACTAAAAGCCTATAAACTGAAAGTTTAAAATTATATCTGAGAAATTTTCCAGCAGAATATTTTGACCAGCCGAGCTAACTTGTTTCATTTTAGCTAGAAACCGCAGCTTTGAAACTCCAGTGAAATTAAATTTCTAGGGAACGTATGCTATCCACACACGTATTATTAAGATGTTATTGCATTTTACAACTTTATCTTAAGTGTCTAGAGTCTTCTAGATTCTGTAATAATTATTATTTTTTCTTTTTGGTATAATATTTGTAATACAAGTCACTTGTTGTGTTGTCGTTTGGTTAAAAACACCAGTCTGACGATAAATCTATTACTATGTTTGACAAATTAAAAGTAAATATATAAATGCAGTATACATAGTTTACTATATTAGAATCCGATATTAATTAGCTAAGCACTGAAGTTTGAAACTTTGAAGAAGACTAGTTTGTTAGTGAAGATTTAATCACTTTTGTGTTTTGCTAACCAACATTAAGTGAGCATTATGTAACAAGATGGCACAAAGACATTTGACACTTTTGTGCTGAGACTTCGTCAGTAATAATATAAGTAATTTTGTGTGATCAAATATGATCAGTCTAACATATGAGTCTTCAAAATAAGGTATCCTAATGGATGGGAACCTACCCTTACTTCTATTTCGTGGACAGTGACGTGTTGATAGTAAAATAATTCTTATGTAAATTTTAAAGTTTTGTAAATAGTTGTATTAAAAAAATATATATAACTTCAATGCAGATAGGATAAGAAGATTTAAGTGCGTTTAAGACTTTCATTGGTATATGAAAATCTCTCATATGTATATGTACCTACAGATTTTTTTTAAGACAAATCACACTAAGTAAACACAGTTCCTTTGTTTCATGGGATAATGTTAATAATTCAACGACACTTTACTTAGTGGTATGGAGCCACTACTTGTAGGGGTGTGGAGCCAGCTACAGGCATTTAGCCTGTAGCACGAATGGGCCGGCTCGTCCGGGGAAGTACCACACTCCCACAGAAAATTGACGCCTGAGTGGCGGTTATCAGCCGTCATGCTCCGTCCGGTGAGTGAGGGAGCCGGGGGCCCAACTTCTCCGCCCTCCCCGAATGGGGAATTTTTTACAAGCCGGCAACGCTTCTGTAACCCCGCGGGTGTTGCAGTAGTCTATGG
>JADGIL010004417.1:1201-17129 GCA_020352625.1 Cactoblastis cactorum | reverse complement strand
TACTTTTTTTATGTAAGAAGGAGACAAACGACAGGTACATATGTATATAAAACTAGCTTCAATCCGTGGCTACGCTCGCGTCTCGTTATTCTCAAGACAAGTTTGCAAAATCCCATCTTATCAGCATCTATGTCCTAAAAAACCCCCTAAGCGATATTTGACACACTTGTAGACAGTCAGTCAGTTACCTTAAAAAGGCCTAAATTATAAAAATGCTACAAGTTAAAGAAAATTACTAATAAAATGTCGAAAATGTTTAATAATCCCATTCTAACTGACTTTTCTTTATCTCGTCTTCAAGAAATTCAAGTGACATCTTCAAAAGGGGTCGATAGGGATCACCGATTCAATGAGCACGAAGTCTTTGTCGCGAGGATGTGGCACAGAATGAGTACAGAAGGTTCAATGTCGAAAAAAGTCACGCACGAGCTGTATTATTATACAGTTAAATGGACATCGGCTTATTAAAATGTATTGAAAATGTAATGAAAAAATAAAAATAGAAACGACCAAATTTTTACATCAATTCTAAAAATAAAACAAGCAATGTAATTTTCTAAATTCGTAATTTAAAAACATTGCTAATTCTGTTGTAGCCGACATAAAAGTAACATCCATTGGGGCATTCAGTAAATAAACAACGGTCTTGGGTTTCATTAAAACCTTAAAACCGCCCGTTTCAAAACACCGACCTTAAAATAATCGGAATCCAAGACACTTATTGAACCGTCTCACACTCGTTAAAGTAACAGTTACATAACAGTGCAAATATACCACGTGGTAAAGTTGACTGACAAATCACGAGCGCGGCGACAGCAAACGGCTATCAAATTAAAATTAAACCTGGCGCCGTGATTGGTCGGCGGCACGGTGGTGGGGGAATGACGCGAACCGCTGCGATCAATACGCGGCGACTTACGTAACCAGACGCCATGCTTGCTTTGGGACACCTGTACAGTCCATAGTATAACTACTACACTATTTTCTTGCAAATTCGCCACTATTACTTGGACATACATATCATATTGATACACTCGATGTGTGTATGATTGTACTGTGTATAATACGAATATTTTTTATGACTGTATGATATTAGCGTTCTGGATTATGCATAGGAATGTTTATTGAAAAAAATAATACAATGAAAATAATTCCGCTTCGTGGGTTCTAAAAATTTATTACAAATTTGTATCGTTTCGTTATTTTAACTCCCTTACATGAAAAATGCATTCAATAGCAATTCAACTATTTGTTTTAAACAATATAATGAACAACGATAAATTACTAAATGATTCTAGGCACTATTTTTTTTTAATAGGGACTTGAGTGCGTTTGACCTCAATCTCACCTGATGGAAAGCGACGATGAAGTCTAAGGTGGAGCACGCAAACTCAAGTAATGCATATTCACCCTTGCCTTAAAAATCCCCATATTATATGAACTCTGAAACAACGACGCAGCATTCCATTCCACTAGGTTGACAAGCCCGAATATAATCTAACATTAAAATGTAATCACTTAAATGGGCTTCTTTAAATCAACGTTTTTAATTTAAATATAACATCTATTTTTTTTATTATCAACTAAAACATGTACATTGAAACGTACTCTCATTAAGAGAAACTTATAAAATAACGACGTGGCAGTGGATATCCCTTGTCGACCCAAAAGCAAACATTAATGTTGGATTGAGAGGACCGACATGACCCCGTACTCTATTTTTAAACCCTAACATCCCATTTGGACCCTTGTGGGATGTTACAACTAAATGTATTCACAAATGCTGTTTTTTGTTTTATGACATGTTAAGTAATCACCGCCGCCCATAGACACCTACATACATATGTCACCTGTCTATGGGCGGCGGTGATTACTTAACATCACGTGACCCGCCTGCTCGTTTGCCTCCCACGGTCATAAAAAAAAATTAACTTCTCACGAACAAATACTCCGACCCAGTAATTGGACAAATCTGTTTGACAACTGCCATATATCTCAGGACAAAGTTGTTGGAAGTTATAACGATCAAAGTTGATCTGACGCTGAAATTATTTATTTATACGCGCGTACATGTTTCGTGTCCCTTTTGGTGGCAACATAGGGAATTATTAGGGTAGCATTTTGCCGTGTAAAATGTACCATAAAAAAATATCCGGTAATTTAGGTCTGAATCTGATATTTTTTTTATGGTAAATAAAAAAATGTTATTCCTCGCACAGAAAAAAAGCAAGTGTTTTAAAAAATTCGGACATCGCTTATTAATTGACTATATCATAACTTCAACGAACTAATAGCACTCAAGTTTGTTTAGACTCAGAAAAAGAGACATCTTTAGATCCCTGATTATACACGTACTTTAAAATATCTTACACAGTCGAGTAATTAAACCATCTCAAATCATATTTCCCTGAAATAAACAAATGTCACACAATAGAGGGCACTTTTTAAAGGCCGGCAACGCTTACATAAAAAAAAAATGTTATTATATGTATAGTTTCAAAAGTACATTTCCAGGCGAGTCGATATTTACGTGAGGTGGGAGACCAAATCAACGTGAATTGAAAGACCACGACCTCCCCGAGGGTAAATGAGAAACCGCACAATTTACGTCAGGATAAGATTATATTAGCCGTCTCATTACAGTGAGCAAAATGATTTTTGTGGAGATACCATTTAATGTAATAATAATGAGACATAAAATGACGCTATATAAAGATAATATAAAGGTAATGGATAATAAGAAAGTAATGAAGGTGAAGTTAATTAAAAATATCTCACATGTCTCTCCTTTGCCAATACAAAAACAAAAGCAGACAGAATATCATACAGAAGTAACAAAACCTACACGCGCGTATACGACATTCGCTAAGGTAAGATAGCAGTTCTGAATACTCCACAAACAAGAGGTATTTTTGTAATAGGGTTTCGGATCAAAAAGGCTTGTTGCCGCAATAAATTGTCCGGAGTACCTGTCAGATTGCGGTTGAAGTATAACCCGGGCTGTCTCTTATATCCGTCTTTTTCATCCGGATTGAATAAAGTACACCAGTCTCGGGCGCGACCTTTTATTTCTTGTTAGCGACTTTTGTTCGGTCTCTGATTATTTCAGGAGTTGTTTTATTACTGCGGTGTTGCCTTTTTGATTCGTTTTTATTGTGGCGAATTATGTCTTAACTCTGACTGTATCTTGTTTTGCCTTTTATGTAAACTATGAGTGTCAGTTTTCTGTTTTATTTATGAGAATATGTACAAGGATCTATCAGATACATACCGATAACTTTTACAATTTTTGAAAGACAACATGTTAGTTTATTGTATAAAAATGTCATAGTTCGGTTGCTTGTCCGAACATATAAAATACTAGCTTTTGCTCGCGTCAAATAAAATTAAACAACGTAGCCCATGTCACTTTTCAGACCTTCAACTATCTATACATAAATACACTATCACATTTATAAATCAGTATGGATAAATTTGGACATATTTTAACGAATATTGGTTTAGGTGATTGTATCTCTCAAATGGTCTCATGATACTGTAAGTACTGTAGACTGTCCGCATGAGTACGTTAAATTAAAAAGCATACAAATAAAGAAACCAAACATAATACAGCTAAACAAGCGGTGTGAAAATGTTAAAAAGCTTTTGTAAGTCCTTAGTCGCCGTAACAATAGCCACCACGTACAGAAAGACATTCATTCTACCAAGTTAATTACAGACGTGATCCTCTTATCCTTACTGTACACACGTCTTCAAATAAGCACCTTTCCTTTTTATATTCCACTAGTTTTATCCCCTGTTTTGCTTTGGTATTAATTTATTTCTTTAGACTACAAGAATTCATCACACATGGTAAATCTGTCTATCAGAGACAAAGACTCGTTTTGAGGCGCTATGCCACGTTATAAGATAATTGTGTCAAGTGCGAGTCGGACTCGCACACGAAGATTAATATAGTAGTCCCCTTAAGTATTTTCTTTATTATTTTTATTACTATTTGTTTTTACAGTAGCAACAGATATATTACAAGTACAATATAATCTATACATATAATAAAATTGTAACTGAGCTATGTCTGTACATGGGAGATATTTAAGAAAAAAAGATATAGGGGCTCTTTATAGGACCTATAGAAGCCAAAGCGATAGTTTATAGAATTTTTGTCTGTCTGTATGTTTATACACGCATCACACAAAAGCTACCGAACGGATCTGAATGAAATTTGGCACAGCGATGGACTATGGCCTAGATTAAAAGATAGGCTACTTTTTATCCCGGAAATGTACGGTTCCCGAGAGATATAATTTTTGTAACCGAGCAAGGGGCAATATAGTATCAGTGGGACGAAGTCGCGGGCATTAGCTAGTATATTATAAGTACAGTATTTGAAAATAATTCAATTATCTAGCTATCACAAATGATGAGATACAAAGTGGTGACATACGAAAATTATGGGAACGGGAGGAGTCTAACCGCAAGCCGGTCGCAAGTTCAGCTTAAAGATGGATATAAATAAATATCCAAGATAAAACGAGTGTCCGCGTAAAAAGGTTGAAGGCTAAATTCAGAGAAAAGTAAATCACAAAATAGCCTTTTTTCATCCTGTTGCTTTTGTAATGAAAAATAACCGGAGATACGCCGTTTGGACGAGGGAAGATAGGGTTGTCGAACATCGGGTATTATTACGAAAAAATAAATGAATTACTTCAATTCAACAAGGATTCTGTCCATAATTAAAAATGCCTGATTAAAAACCAGACCTTCAGATACAGTTACAGAAATTTTAAAATCAATGCGCAATATCTTAGAGAGACGCTAAAAACTCATCATTCGAAACATTTATGTTTAAGCTACAGTTTGTATAAGTTATAATGCTCTAAACATCGAAATTACAATACATTTCATCCCAAACATGTACATATACATATATTTTATTTAATACAATTTACATCATATTTATTTATTCAGCCTCACCACGGAAACCTTGTAGGGTTTATGTTTATCTGGTTGTCATAAAGTCGCAGTTATTTTATTTAGGTAGTTAAAATACTTTAAACTAAAGCTTAATTTGTTTTTTTTTTACTATTTCTTTGAGTCTAGATCATTCAAGTAATTTGGAAGCATAAACAATTTGAACGATGGATAAAAAATAATAATAACATGATGAAGTTCAGGAGTGTGGCAACCCTACAAGAGTCACGTCCCAGTATCCCGGCGAATGATCCGAGGGTTTCAGAGATACGCGTTTAGGTGCGTAAATGCAATTTACGAGCTCACAGATAGTGTTTTTAGGGTTTAAAGGTGCAATATTGTTTTTATCTCTTACGGGGCAAACAGACCCACATAATTAATGAGAATCTAATGCCTCGGGTAGCCAAATGTTGGATTTATTGGTGTATTTACTCCTTGTAGTCGTGATGCAGAATCTCGTGAAAATTAAAATAGGAATAAAAAAGTATGCAGATATAACGTTGATACTACTTTATTAGTTTAAAAACTAGTATGATGAAAGGAAAAGACAATGGCAAATTTGGCATTTCGCCAAAAAAAAGTCGTTGTGCTTCATTACACATAATGACACCGACAAGGATCAGAAAAAAGGATGAATAAATACGAGGGTGTAGACTCGAATCTCTTTCTAGAATATTCCACGAAACTCGAGACGGCTTTTCGGTTACTACTAAATATTTGTTAAACGAAAGGTGCTGTCGGATTTTGTTAAGTCATTTCCGAATCTGAAATATTCCATTTCATTATGCAGATTTCAACAACGAGAAGCAAAAAGAAAATAATTTTATTAACTTTTATCCACGAAATAGAGTGGGAATTTCTGCCCTGAAGAAGCTCGGAGTTAATTAGTATTATACGCCAGCCCACGGGTACATATTTCATTTTTATGGGCTAAGTAGATTTTTCTTTTAGTCTAAGGGCGAGATAGAGAAATAAAATACTTCTATGGGAATTTCGTGATTCAAAACAGTTTTCTACAAATAAATAAGAACAATGAATAAAGTCGCTAGCTTTATCGTATGCAAAGTAGAAAAAAATACTGGTCTGGGCGACATAAATGTCTCCCAGGCTTTTTAAGATCAAAATATTTTCATTAATCTATCCTGTAGTCCTAGAGATAACAGAGCATGTACAGCATTTTTAACGGAGGAGGATTAGTAACGGAGCTGCAATCAGTATTTTTTTAACAGTAATATATTTGTCTGTTTTTTTTTATGTCATAGGGAGGCAAATGAGCAGGCGGGTCGCGAGATGTTAAGCGATCATCGCCGCCCATAGACAACTGCAACACCCGCGGGGTTACAGAAGCGTTGCCGGCCTGTAAAAAACCTACGCCCTCCCCTTTTGGCGAGGGCGGAGAAGTTGAGCCTCCGGCTCTCCCACTCACCGGACGGAGTATGTGTCTAGTTATTTATCGTACGTCGATGGACGACACACAAAAATATAAGTTTTGAAATGAAACAAATTTNNGTAGCTGGCTTCACACCACTACAAGCAGTGGCATCACACCAATACTAGTAGTGGCTCCATACCACTAATATAAATATGAATGATATAATATCTGTATATATTAATGACAGTATGTCGTGATAACAATGATTGTCGTCGCCCGAAGGCATTAGCATTCTGAGCAGTGACGCGTCTGAGACTACCTAATTAAAGTAATTTGGTGAGATTACTCATTTTTACACAACGCGAACTCCGTCTAATCAAATAATTGTACAAATGAGGAAAAGCAAACATCTTTTCGCTACTTCCACTAAATATTACCCTCCAGCCGCATTCATTAGCTAGGTGGGTCACAGTAACGTGCCATTAAGTTAATTTTCTAGAGCTTTCGCCCACTGTCTATTGAAAGCGTCCAGTTCAGAGACAAAATAGTCCGGCTAAATTAACAGTGAAACCAATTTCATGGCGATAACACTGAATATTCATGCAATGTAATAATAGAAATGAAACAAATTTAACGGATTTTATCGCGGTTTAATCACTACACACAAAGGATACTTTTTCGGATACTTTTCAGCATCCACGTGTAGATGGATGCTGAAAAGTATCCGAAACGTCGGAGCTCAATAAATAGTTACCCATAGAGAACTTAAAAAGGCATAAAATTCCTTTGTGTGTAGTGATTAAACCGCGATAAAATCCATTAAATTTGTTTCATTTCAATGTCTAATATTCGCGTAAACTTAAGAAATAGCAATGTAATAATTTTTAATTGCGTGTGGCATTAAGATTGCAAAATTTAAAAACTCTTTAGAAAAAGAATCATCTGAACAATGCATCACTGTATAAAAAGTAACTCTCTGTTGGAATATGAACGCTCGTGTCAAGTGATAAGCTTCAATCTTGAATGACATTTCTTTTTAAGTGGATCTTCTGCAATTATAATAATAGTTTTTATTCAAAGAACAAATACAAATGAGCCAAAGCTAACAAATGTTTCCTAAAAATAAATTATACACATACATATGATCACGCCTTTTTCCCATAGGGGTAGGCAGAGACTACATTCTTCCACTTGCGGTCCTGACTTACTTTCTTCGCTACCTCCACATTCATTCTTTTCATACCCGCTCGTCGGTTAAGGGTAAATAAATTACATCGAGGTAGTTACAAGGGTAAATAAAATACACAAAGAGATCGGCATGTGTTGCTTATCTTAAAAAAAAAGCTACGCTGGTATTCCGTTGGGACTTTAAGAGAATATCGTCAATATAAAAGAGTACAAGAGTCAGAAAGTGGTCTGTTTAAAAAAGTCCATTTACAGCCTTATCCAACCCCCCGTGGCACATAAATTGAGCTAGTTCGAGGAAAACAAGCACTTAGGAGCGTTCCAGTGACAGTGGCTAAGTGCCACTTTTAAGGAATAATGTCGCGTTTATTATACGGCTGTATTTGCCTTGCCGATTGGAGAGAAAAGCTTTTAGTTTCCATTATTTATCCAGTAAATTGATGTTCTTAAGATCAAACATCTAAAGATCATAGCAAGTGGAAGACATTCTGTCTATCTATGATATAATATGTGGGTATAAGAAGATGGACACACAGATTCAGTTAGCCTCAAACTAAGTTCGAGTCTTGAATTATGAGACAATTATAGTATCAACGATACTATAATTTCATACAAATAGATAAACATCCAAGACCCAAGCCACTCAGAAAAAGATCATTTTCTATCATTACCTGACCGGAGATCGAATTCGGAACCTCCTGATAAACAGTAAATTACGTTAACCACTACATCACGGAGGTCGTCAGGTATAATTTATTTTCAAGTGTTTTATATACTGAGGGTGCAAATTAAAAATTCATCCAATATGCACATGATGTCTTTACAACAGAAATATCAGAACATTATGTAAAAAAACCTCTTTCTGGAACCCCGAGAGAAGACAGAATAAGAATTAGAGGTTTTAAATATCCTGTAGCTAAAATGTCATCAGCTAAAAAGACCGAGTTCATGCCTTAATATAACGTTATACATATATGGTGAAACATACAGTACCCGTCGCCAATTTGGCAAAACGACAATATGACAATAGACATAAAATTATACTGCAGTCGCAGTAGAATGGGGATGCGGGCGCTGTCTATGCGTAACGATGCTTAAATTGGCAATATTAGGGGTAAATACCGGTTTCACAATGCTTTCTTTGTCTTAATTTGGAGCTGTGGTCCGACAGCCTTTGTCCTACCGATTGGAAGACATGAACGTATTTTTCTGTTTCATTTTGTTGAAATGAAACAAATTTAACGGATTTTATCGCGGTTTAATCACTACACACAAAGGAATTTTATACTGTTTTAAGTTCTCTATGTGTAACTATTTATTGAGCTTGATTTCATTTTGTTGTTGAACATCCACACAAATTATTGAAATTCCCAATTTCTTCTCCACTATTAAGTAGAAAAACGGAGATGCGACCAAGCTGATGAAAAGAGGCCACAGCAGCCTATGGACACCAGTAATCGAAGGTGCCGCCAACGCGTGAGAACTACAATTACTTAGTGAACAAGTTAAATTAAAATTCCTTCACAAAGCACCAATTCTATAATGTGTTTGTCTCGAAGCACCAACGACATTTCTCGTTACTTCACATTTCTTACGGCATTTCTTCTCAGCAGTGGTCGTTCCGAAATGCTAGTAGTCTAAAGCTTGATTGAGATTTAAATGTTTATTAATTGTTGACGTGAAAAAGTGCCTGTGAAGGTCTAATTTCTGAATAAATATTTTTATTTTGAGTATCACCGTAAGAGCTCGCGACCTTATCCGTATATTAGCATAAAAATATCCCGTTCCCTAAAATGTCGTATTTCACCCGCTCGGGATTTAGTTCCCGAGTCTCGTAGTCTAACTTGCGTCTAGTTTTACATTTCCTTTTATTAGTTTGACCTCTTTCTCGGGTGTAAGATCTTTAGCTTCTCCCTCTTGAAGACTTTTTGAATCTTACTTGTAATCTTACTTTTAACTATCTTGACTTAATCTCACAAACACAATAAAATTAGTATTTTTGTAAGGATTTTATTATCGTTTATTCGAGATGTGTTACTTGACAGTTTAATTTTTGTTATTGTAGCGTACGTGGCACCTACTAAGTTAAATTAAACACCAATTTCGCTGCATAGTCGCTTGAATTGAAAAACTTCGCTCTTCGAATTTCAATGATTTTACCAAAAGATGATTTTTAGGGGTATGTACCCGACGATAATTCGTGATGCTATTCTAACACTCCTCTGTCCGTCTGTCACCAAGCCGTATATCACGAACCGTGATATCTAATCAGTTGAAATTTACACGGATGATAACACAACACTAAAAATAAAATAAACAATCCCATCTCTCTACACACTTTTTTTGCTCTTATTATAACAATGGTACAAAACACTTCTTGCGTGAATCCAATTCAAACTTTGCCGGTTTTTATAGATCAGAGAGATGAACTTAGGTCATTAAGCAATGGAAAGAGAAAATGGAATCCATCCCATTGTAATAAAAACCATCCATCCTCCTCCAGCCTCAAAAAATAAAATATAATTATCAAAAAAATTAAAGAAAAGACGGTTACAGGCAAAAATGGCAAAAGCATTATGCGTCCAAATCATGAGTCTCATTCACATAGATTCCCATATGATAGTCACTTTCGCATAGCCAACTTAAATTGAAAGCGCTTAGATAGTCATTATAATTCTATTTGCACGGACCGAATCCCATTATCGCCCTTCAACCGACCGAATCCAAATATCGAACATTCGACTGGAATTGAAATGACAAGAATTTCTTTTATCGTGCATAAGTTTATTCTAAAAGGAATTTATATATTTTTTGTTATTTATTCAATGTAATAAAAATTTACATGATATTTATCAATGTTTGTAGTGATATGGAGCCACTGCTAGTAGTGGTATGGAGCCACTACTTGTAGTGGTGTGGAGCCACTACTTGTAGTCAGCTACAGGCTTCTTTTTAGCCTGTAGCACGACTGGGCCGGCTCGTTATCGGCGAGTTGTCTATGAGCGGCGGTGATCACTTAACATCTCGTGTCTCGCCTGTTCGTTTGCCTCCCTCTGACATAAAAAAAATGTATATATTTACTTCACCACGAAAATCTCGCACATTTATCTGGATGTCAGCGTGTCACTGTAAACAGTGACACGCTATACAATATAAATATTTACAGATCGTTTTATTGATAAAGAATTTGGTAGCAATTACAATACTAGTAGTCTCCTTAACTTTCCTCCATAACCTAATACAAAAAATTTAATTAGAACAACGAATTCAAATCAAACTCATTTCGGGGGAGGATTCAATGTAATTTTAATATCATTAACGTCATTTCTCGTTGATTCTACACGACCGGCTCGCTGTTTGAAAACAGCGAACACCGGCAGTAATTATTCAATTCAATATTAAAATATTGCAATATCCTGTCAAAGAAAATGATAAGGTTTTAATTAATACCGGAATATTTCATAAAGGAGCTGAGCCTTGGATGTCTCGCTACTCTTTGCTCTGTCCACTCCGTAAGAGATAAATACGTAATACTATATCTGTGTCTGTAATGCCAAGAGTACGAAGGATATAACGTTCAGTTAATTCCAAAAACCATATAATACGAAAAGCTACATTTAACGCGGATGATGCCGCAGACATATCTAATTTATTATAAAACGAACCCGCGAAGTTTTAATATTCGTAATGGCCGACCCGAACCTAACTGGGGCCACACATTCTGTTATATTAATATTCATAGCTGACTAAATTTGGCTGGAAAATGGGGTACTTGTCACCAGTTCAAATTAAGTTTTATTGTAGTTTTGTTAAAAGCACATCTAGGCACATGAGTAGACTGATATTCTAAAACTGATTTACAAGGTTTTTGGTACAGTAACTTTAACTTACAATGCAACTATTTCTATTCGGGTGGAATCTTGCAGCTCAATTTTGAAGCATATATCTTCAACCAATTGGGCTGAAATTTTGTATACATGCATAGTGACGTCATTCTAAATCCAAGATGGTGGAACATCCAAGATGGCGGACTAGTTATTTTCAAAGCACTACCTACAATATGGGTATCGAAATTAAAGGGCTGGCTGAGAATAATTTGAAAATCAAAGTGATTTCGTCCTAAAGGCTTTTTTTTTTAAATTATTAATTTAAATTTATATTAATTTAGCTTTGTTGACGTGTTTACAAAAACTTCATAAAATGTTGTACATACAGCGACCTTACTGAGGTTGTACCTACTGTGAGAATTTTGGGAGAAAAATTAATTAAGGCGGTATTTCTCTAAATTCTCTAGTCTAAAGCTTACTCAATTTCATCAAAATCTGTCCGATAGATTTTGAGTTAATCCGTTACAAACAAAAAATTCGGTGAATTTAACTGTATAAATATTTTCTCTTATAATATAAGTACGGATTAAGGTTTGGTAATAAGTGCCTAGTAAACAACATGAATCCTGAATATTAAAAGTTGTTTTTATCATACTTTTATTAGAGAATTTATTATAATGTTGGACTTGATGAAATAATCCCTACCTACTCGCATAGATACAGACAGATATTTTCCTATCAACGGTTACACGATTTTTTTGCCTTAATTGGGCATATTCAATTTCTTGTAAGTAGTACACCATAAATAAATAATGTGACCTCCCAGGTGTTGCCGGTGTCTATGGGCGGCGGTGATTACTTGACATCACGTGACCCGCCTGCTCGTTTGCCACCAAAAAAAACTCTGCCATAAAAAAAACCATTTGTACCGTAGATTAATTTAATGATAAAATAGGAAACTCGGATGAATTATCACATCGCGTATAGCTGCTGCATCTAACTTTTTGTTCTTTTTTTTATTTAATCCTGTATATCAGCTATACTTTTTGTAATGGTATGGAGCCTGCTGCTTGCTTTTTTAACCTGCAGCATGAATGGGCCGGCTCGCCCGGTGAAGTACCACACTCCCACCGACACCTGAATGGCGGCTATCAGCCGCCATGCTCCGTCCAATGAGTGGGAGAGCATGAGGCCCCACTTCTCCGCGCTCCCCAAATGGCGAAGGGCGGAGGTATTTTATAGGCCGGCAACGCTTCTGTAACCCCGCGGGTGTTGCAGTTGTCTATGGGCGGCAGTGATCACTTAACATCTCGTGACCCGCCTGCTCGATTGCCTCCCTCTGACATAATTTTTTTTTAGATTATATATATGTGACAGGCCATTTACCAAGCACACCAACCTCCAGAACGTGAAATTTTTTATCATGAATTAGTAGAGAAGGCGACAGTCTCTAAGGCCACAACAGAAGCGACGTAAATCATAAATCGATCATAACACTCGTTAAGCACACATCAAACAAGGTATACGTGGAAACGTTGCGATGAGACGGCTTAATGACGCTTAATAATCTCAAAGAGCTTCTCGTACTCATCAAAATCTTGTTTATATATTTTGGAGTCTTCCGTATATCAAAAGGAAATAATGGAACCCTTATAAAATCCTTAGAATATAATTCTTTTAGAGATTTTTTTAGGAGGGTATAAATAAGAAAATTGTACCCTCCTAAATACTAATTCAGTTACTAAAGTCCCTTGTCTTGTCTTTGGAACACAGCTTTTAAAATAATAATATTATTATGTTATTAAAAATCTACGACGTTACGCTTAGCCTAATAACAAACCACAATTCACTGAACATGTAATGAACGTTATTAACTTGGGTGAAGGGAAATGAGGTCATTAAATGGTTATACTTACGGGTATTTCGCCTTACAGGGCAGACAGCGTTTATGGTCGCGAGACTTATAGCTATGTTTAGAAGAGTATAAAAATGGTTTCCACATAAAAACAATAGGGAAAATACAAAGATATATATGAACTAGAAGAGCGTTAAATGATCGCTGTGTTTTTACCCGACTGCGGCAGAAGGAGGGTTATTTTTAGACAGTTTATCGCCGTGAACGGATACACTAGTCGACGTTTCATGCGTAGTTGACGGCGTGAACGACTCACGTTCGCGACTTTCATGACCCGGCTGCAATACGAACGTGACTGCTCGCCCGATACATAAGTTTACACTGTTAACTAGTCTTTTTTAATGAGGGAGACAAACGAGCAGGCGGGTCACGTGATGTTAAGTGATCACAGCCGCTCATAGACACCTGCAACACTCGGGGAGGCACAGAAGCGTCGCCGGCCTATAAAAAACTCCACCGTAGGTTCTCCCTAAAAAAGGGGGTAGGCAGAGATTACATCCTTAGACTCAATTATGGTCCTAATATACTACATAGAGAAAGGTACAAAACATAAAAGTCCGAATCTTCAAAACGCA
The DNA here is from genome assembly GCA_020352625.1 of Cactoblastis cactorum. Lineage (NCBI taxonomy): Eukaryota > Metazoa > Arthropoda > Insecta > Lepidoptera > Pyralidae > Cactoblastis > Cactoblastis cactorum. Next base: position 3,284 of record JADGIL010004417.1, on the reverse strand, counting down.
AAATTGCCGAGTATTTGGCAAAGCAAACGTCGTTATAATTAAAACACGAATATTACTCCCCTAACGATTGTAAATTGTACGCACGATTGCCTTACAACAAACGACTTGTTGTGAGCGAAATTTTATTTCATCCCTGGAGATTTTACCTATACGGCCTTAAAAAATGAATACAATATTTTTTTACAAGTTTTTTATTTAACTTGCAATGTGTGTATGTATGTCTTTTCGGGTGGAATCTTGCAACTCAATTTTGAAGCATTTATCTTCAATCGATTGAGCTGAAATTTTGTATACATACTAAGTTTGGATAACAATACATAGTTAGCTAGGCGACGTCATTTTAAATCCAACATGGTGGAACGTCCAATATGGCGGACTAGTTATTTTTAAATTTTAAATTACTTATACAATATGGATATCAAAAGAAAGGGCTTGCTGTGAATAATTTGAAAATCAATGTGACGTCATGTGCAAAGCCTAGAAGAACTTATTTTGAACAAATACAGGAAAATGAGATAATGTAGTCCCTGCCTATCCCTATGTGAATAAAAATATTTATTAAAAACAAAACAAAAAACCCGACTGCAAATGCTAATGACCGACTAAAAAGGGTCAAATAAGCTTTGTATATATTTTAAATAAATGCATAAAAACTAAGGCAAACAAGTCCTGATGCTTAATAGGTGCGATCATAAATAAAAAAGATTATATTACAGAAGCGAAGAACTCCATTAACTCCATAGACTTGCTCTTAAACTTTATGATGACATTTTTTATGCGTCTATTATTAAAACTTTTAACTCCCGATGCAAAAAGAGGGGTGTTATAATCATCATCATCATCATATAAACGGGTAAACCGATTTGGATAATTCTTTTTTGTTAGAAAGTTGAGTTAATCGAATCTTCTGAGCTAAGTTTTTAACCTCTAACGCAAAAAGAGAGGTGTTAAAAGCTTGATGTGTGTGTTGTCGGGGTTTTTTAAATTTTTCATTTAATTACTTGTTATATAAAGACAGCGCTTTTGTTTTATATATTTAACATTACCAAGTAGTTCTTCCCACTTTTTTACCGTAACCGTTGAAAGACAACTTGACTGTACCATTTTTACTACTAGCATTTACTTGTCAATTTGCACGCCTGAACGTGATTATATTTCAATTTCTCATCGATGCCGAAATAATCCTGTCAGAAGACGGTCCCAATTCAATTATAGGTTTCGGCGGTTCCGAAGACGGAGTGACTGCGATTGGTTCTATCATTTTAATATTTAATTCTGATTTCCGAGAAATATTATCAAGGATTTCCAAAAAAATTGTGGATAAAAAATATTGTACAATAAGATACTAAACATCCTTAACGATCTGGTTTATAAGCTGACGACTTTAAAGTAATAATAGCATAGTTGTCTTGCCCTGTGAGAAAGATATAGGAACTCATGAAGAGCCATGCTCCGTCCGATGAATGGGAGAGCCGACAGTCCAACTTCCGCCTTTAAAAAGTCCCCGCCCTCCCCATTTGGGGAGGGAGGGGACTTTTTAAAGGCGGCAACGCTTCTGTGACTCAGCGGATGTTGCTGTTGTCTATGGGCGGTGGTGATCACTTAACATCACGTGACGCGCCTGCTCGTTAGCCTATCTCTAACATAAAAAAACAAAAGAAAGTATCTACACGCTTACTCTCTCTTTTGACGACCTCCGTAGTGTAGCGGTTAATGTTAACGTAAAGAATACAACTACATATGTATATATGTATATATTGAGGTAATTCGGCTAGTCTTCAATAGTCGAAAATTGCCGTCAAAATATCTGATTTCAGCTGAATATGAGTGGAAATTCGATATCAATCTTTACTTGTAATAAGAAAGGATACAAGGCCGCTTTCAGAGGATATTTCAGCTTAAGACGTGATTGAGTGCGATGGATCGTCAAGGGTTCCCGTTCCCGCAATCCTGACACATTTCTGAAGAGGCGTATTGGAAACATAAACTTTATACATATCTATAACTAATATTATAAAATGGCTAATCTTTGGAAATACTGAACCGATCATGAAAATTATTTCACAACTAGCTAATGCCCGCG
>JADGIL010004411.1:0-14175 GCA_020352625.1 Cactoblastis cactorum | reverse complement strand
AATTACGGTACAGTACGGTTTAATAATACCTCTAATAACCTCTTTATAGGACCTACAAAAGCCAAAATGATTCTTTTTAGAATTTTTGTCTGTTTGGCTGTCTGTATGTTTGTACGCGCATCACACAAAAACTGTAGAACAGATCTGGATGAAATTCGGCACAGCGATCTACTATGACCTAGATCAAAAGATAGGATACTTTTTGTTCCCGAGGGATATAATTTATTGTAACCGACCAAGGGGCTGACAAGATATTATAGTATCCATTGGTCGGACGAAGTCGCGGACATTATTTAGTAGTATATATTTTTGAACGAAATGTTTACGTTCTCGCCGGCAGAGACCTGGACTCGAGCACGAAGGAGAAGCCGGACATCTCGAAGCTGCGCGCGGCGATCCGCGACGTGACGCACAAGATGGACCTCGCCTACGGCATGCTCGGCTCGCTGTTCCGCTCTGGCTCCCGGCAGACTTTCTTCTCCTCACAGGTTCGTGACGGCTTGCCTTCTTTATTAGGTGTTAATGTTTCGGTAGCGACCCTAAATATAAATAATTGACAAATGTCAATAAAATTTCTGTCGGAAGTTTGACAAAAGGTTTTGCTTTTAGCTGTTAATCTTTTGTTTACCTGCAGATGACGTCATAATCAAGTAATTGCGTTTTTGCGGCTATTTTATTAATTTAGACTAAGAAGCCTTTTTTTTATAGAGAATAAATAATTTAACACGGATTTAATCGAAATATAGATATATTATTATAAAATATTGAACAACTTGAAAGTTTTTAAAAACTTTTCAAATATCTTTTCGTAAATAACTGGAGTTAAAGTGTCAACAATTGAAAATGTACACAAATAAAATACTTTGAATCAGGGTTACAAATATTAATTGCTGATACCTTGTTTACTTACTTGCAAACAGAAACCTAGTTTTAAAACCTTGTCGCGTAAATACGTATCATGACTAGTATCGTGCATGACGCAGGTGGTGAGGTACGCGGACCTGTACGCGGCGTCGTTCCTGAACCTGATGTACTACCCGTTCTGCTACATGTTCCGCGCGCCCGCGATGCTTATGCCGCACGAGTCCACGGTCGCACACGAGCAACACTTCACCGTCGACGCGCCCACCATCGACAGGCAAGTCTAAGCCGTTTATACGTATTAAGTAGGCAAGTGATTAACTTAATTTTAGGTAGTCGACGTGTTTTGACTTGAATTCTCAGAATACTTTTCCTACTTCGCTAAATTGGTGCGTCCACACGCGAACTAAAAGCAAGTAAATTCACGCCTACCGAGGGATACGCGCGGTGCGGGAGGGATGATTACTTATGCAAAAAATAGTCTTAATTCATTATTCACTAAATCGTTTACTTGCCACTTGTGATTAAAGACCTGTTAAGTGACTGTTACACGCGTGAATTTAGTTAAAATTATCTTAAAATTTAGTTAATTACTTCGTCATTTAATACGTGTAAACGGCCTATTAGGGACGAAACATTGCTAGTGCCCCGGGCGCCTTTCGCGACGGCGCCTCAGACGATTGATATGTATCGTATCATACTACTCCAAATAACTGCGACCAGGCCCGCCCTAGGCGCTTCCTACGTTTCGTGCCTTATACTCAGTCATGTTCTTTACTTGAAAACATCGACGTACGATAAACAACTAGACCCACAATCCCACTAAACAAGGGTCCTCGGCAAACAAGTGCTCATCGCTTATAAATGACATTAAATAAGCAGACTTAAACTTGACCTATTATTTTGACACGGTTTCAACTTGCACACATTGTGACTCATTTTCTAATATACGATTCTGGAAATGGAACTTTGTCGAAATAATAAGTAATTGTCCTTTTTATTGAAGTGATGGCGTTTTTTGTTTGATTTTGTTATTAAATTACAGTGAATAAAGATATTCTAAAGTTAGTAAAATAAAACAATCACAATTTCAGAAAATTTTCTGTCAAGAAATTACTCGCGTTTTAATCAATAAAATAATATGATTGTTTTCTATTTAAACTTTCTGTCTTAAGTAACATATGTCTTTAAATGTCGATAATGTCTATTCAAGAAGTTAAAAAAATATTAATTTAATCATGTATATTGATAGGTCTCGTCACCCAAGCGCGGCGCGCGCCTTCAGCATGATCTCTGAAGACTCCTCTGAAGACCACGCGCTCGCCGCAACAGACTTTCCCGACGCTAAGGTTCGATATGTTATGATTTTTTTCTTTTATGTTAGTTTACTAATATTTATATAGGACTTTTTCCACAACTGTGAATACAAACGTTAATTTATAAATTGTGCTGGAAGTGAATGAACGAAATAACATAAGAAAATTGGTTTAGTTAATTTTCAATTAGATTTTCTTTTTCGTAGATATCAATTTAAATTTAACTTTTCCTTAACTCCTTTTGAGCCTCGATTTAAGGGTGAACCTCTCGCTCGCGAAAATGTTAATACTATTAAAAGGAGTATGTATTTAATAAAGGCTGTTCACTAAGAGCCGAGTTCACCAATTTTCTAAACGACTTACAGCTAATTATATTTTCGTCTTTACAACACATCGTTTTATGATCTTATGCTCGCCTGTTTAAATAAGCGTATGCATGATCGTCTTTTACCTGATTAGATCAAGTCGGTGAAGTAGGGCCTAAGTATCAAAATAAATAGGTTATTTAAATATTAGGATTATCTCTACATTTGTGATATAATTGTTTCCAGACGTCGACGTCGGTGCCGCACGTGCGGCCGGAGACGCCGCGGCAGCTGACGCACACGCACGACGAGGACTGCTCCGACGACGACGACCTCGCCAAGACCGCGCACGCGCACGCGCAGCGCGGACAGTAGGCGGCGCACGCGCACGCACTTGCCGAGACGGTTTGTTAACGTTGCTGACCGATAATGTCCACGTACTTCAAGGTCCATATATGGGCTTAAACTTCGTGGTTTGCAATAAAATATTGAGTATAGCCTAGTTAGAACGATTGTAGACGTTAGTTTTTCATCGGATGGCGGACTGATTATGTTACTGTTCACGCGGAGGCTGGACCGTTGTAAGGTCATTCACAGATTCATTATAATCCATATACCACCGCGAATCTGGCAATATAAATTTATTGAGATTTGTATAATTTGTAAAAAATTAATAGTGAACATCTGTACAATTAATATGAGGTAGTTGGAACCTTTTTGGTTACTCATGATTACAACTAGACCAACTGGCTAATTAATCCTGATTTTAAAAGATAAAAACAAACTTATCTAAATTTGGTTGCACTTTTAAAAAACAATCTTTCATTATTCAAATGAACATTATTTTATAATTTTAATTACATACTCCTGTAATATTTTTTTCGTAAATACACTTTCAGCAACCTTAACAAAGTGGGCGTATTCAAATTATGTACATTGTTTGAGCCACTTGAGACTTCCAAATCAACGTGGTAGAAATATTTGGACGATAATGTAACTAATTCTGATATTTAAGTCACGTAGATGAAGTCAATTGTGTGATTATTAGCTCAGTAGCATAGCAGATTCAATTCCGTTTTGTCTAAATAATCATATCAGGGCCAACAAAAAAAACAAATAATTTTACCTCAATTGATAAACAATTGATGCTAATGAATGAGGCTTGATTAGAAGAGCTAATGGGAATGTAAATAACTTGGATTTCTCAGAAGCAAATACTTAGAATAATGTTTTGTTAGCCATTAGTAACTGTTTTGGGTTTGTCGTAATGTGATTTTCCGTCTCAATTAAATGTACAAATTTAACGATTTTTTCTGGAGATAATGTGAAGACGTGTAGTTAGGCTGTACTTTATAAAAAATACAGTATACTATATGTATAATGTATGTTTGTACAAATGATCCATAACTACATTTGAAAACAAAAACTTTGTTGTTTTATGTCTTATTCCGCTTCGTTGCTACGCATAAAGTTGTTATAAAAAGTAAGAATAAAATAGTTTAGATTTGATTTTATTTTGATTTGATATGTATTGATTGCAACAATTTATATGAAATATATATGTAGAAGAATAATTGGGTAGATTAATTAAAATTTTGATTTTAATTTTATATTTAGCACATTGATCACGGGTGGTTTTGATAAATTCGCACAGTTTTTTTTTATATTGATATTCTATAATATGGAATCGAACCTCAGTATTTGAGTCTATGCTTCCTAGTCACGTAAGAAACCACAGGGTCGCATGTGTTGTGATTGGGTTATTCTATTTATACGTCTAAGATTCGGACGCTTTACAGCTACCATGAGTTTTTATGATAGATAATGCTACGTGCAAATGTCTCGCGTATAATACCGATTTTTAGTTCCTCCAGTGACCGCTTGTGGCGCTGTTTTTTCCATATAAATTGTTGCCAAAGTACTCACGTAGCGTGATCTTTCATAAAAACTCATGGTAGTGGTATTTTTCGCTTGTCACGACGCCGTGTTAATAATAAAAAACTCTATTAAAGAGATATAATGAATATAGTAGTACTCTGATAAGTTCATTATTTCTATTCTGATTTACAAATTAATGACCTTTTTATTTCTGTAATAAGGTTTTTTATGGATAAAACGATAGGCTGTAAACTGATGTAGCTTCGATTAGAGCCAAGAATTCCAACATTGTGATGACGTATGTACTAATAACTTTGTAGTGATTTATATGTATATATATTACGGCTAAGTGCGGTTCTAGCTGGGCACAACACAAAACCATACCTGACCCTAACCTATGTTTTTGGCTGCACCTAGTACTCGGCCAGAACTTGGTGTATTCGCACTTACCTATTAGCCGTAACATATGCATAAAATATTTATCGTTACTAGACTTTTTGTTATGTTATTTGAGATTTTATTTTTCATTTTGTAGTTATTGTAAGTTATATCAAAAAATAATGCGACGTATAGTTTAGCGTTTCAACTTGTATTAGACAAAAGTTTGGGCTCTATAATTTAAAGTGTTTCAGAATTTTGTCGATGTTTTACGATTATTCGATTATTTTCAATTTAATTAAATTTAGCGATTGTTATTTAATATGGATACAAAAACTTTGTGATAATTAATATCAAAAATTGGACTGGACTGTACTTGGTGTTATACCTTCAAATTAAGGATGTAGTTGTTAGGGACTAACTTGTGTAATTTTTGTATTGGTATTTTTCACTTGTAAGCAGAATACCAGATTGATCCATTGCTGCCGAAATTAAGCCAAAGTGATTTAATTTTTGGATTGAAGCAGTTTAACTATTATTGTGTCTAGTGAAAATTATGTAATTACACAGAATAAGAACTTATTTCATTTTATCACTTTTTAGTGGACATTCTTCTTATTCCTAAATAGGCGCATTTTTATTGCCAATGAATTGTAATTTGATGACAGAGAATTAAATTATGTATTTAAAAGAAATAAAATAGTTTAAAGAATAGTGCTTTTTATTGGCGCTTATAATAACAAGTCTTCCAAATATTCTTCAAATTCTTCTTCACGTGTTTTTTCTTCTGTTTCTTGAGGAGCTAGAATAAATATTTTTATCAAGAAATACATAGCAATACAATTCTTTGGTACCCCATTTATGCATTCACATTATATACATTGAATGTAATGGAGAATTAGATAAACAGCTATATTGTAATACTTGTGGCTGATGTTACATAATTATCTGTGATTTTATCACAAGTATAACTTCATTAGTTACAAGTAATATTTCCTATGGCCACATCGAAAATTTGAGCAAGATGAAAATTAAATAAATAACAGTATCTTCCTTGATTCTAAACTGACAGGTTGGGGTATGTTTGGTAAGTAGAGAATATTTTAACTGCTGTCAGTAAAAATATTCTCTACTCCTTGAACGTACGTCTAAGTATGAAAGACTAACTTATCTAGAACTAGCTTTTGCCAGCAGCTTCGCTCGTTTCAATTAAAGGGGGATGGGATGATAGAGAAAGAGACACAAAGTAGCTTATGTCACACTCGAGCCCTTCAACTATCTCCACATAAAAAAACTCACTAATCCATTGCTCCGTTTTGACGTGAAAGACAGAAAACAAACAGACATACATAATAGTATGGAAGTATGGGTGTGCTTTTGATTATATAGGGATGTGCAAACTTACCCTTTTTCCATAACGACTCTGCAGACGTATCCTCAACATGTTTCGAGGTAGAAGGCTCCTCCTCTGGCAAGTCTTCAGGGTCCGGAGTATGCGGGCTGAAGCGTCCTTCTTCTTCGTCATCAGGTTTCTGGCTACTTTTATTGCGTTTCCGTCTCTTCTGGCCTTTTTTCAGCCTCTTTATTTCACGTTTCTTTGATCTGTAGTTTAACTTCTCTGAACACTCTGGACATAAACCTAATGAGTAGATTATAGATAGATACTACATAGTATAAAACAATCATTTTTCTCTGTCTGTCGCAACGGATTTTGTTGCGGTTTTTTTAATAGATAGAGAAGTTTTTAAACCGTTTAAGTGGTCGCTAGTACTAAATTAATAGGAAATAATTAGTTATAAAGTGTATTTCAAGTGTTCCTTGCCAAAATCTTGCAAAAATTAAGATCTATGCATGTTTCGTGACGATCAATCATATGAGTCAATTTCAATAACTCGATATTTTTCCTAATTTTGGTGGATTTTTTTATTTCAGATTTATTGACAAACTTTTATATTTAAACCCTAGATATCCTCATCATTTTAGGAAAGCTTCATTATGAAATGATAATATCGTATATAAACTTACGCAGTTTCACAAGAGCATTCTTCTTTTCGTTATCTTCAACGTAAGCGAAGTTCACCTCCCACGATTTGAGGTTGGTGTCATTATTGCAGTACTTGTTCCCGCATTGAAACTGTCCTTTGCCCATCACGACTTCTTTTTCTACGCGCCATCTCAATGCTACCTATTTTTTTAATTGAGATTCTGTATTTGTGGTTCACGGGCCACTATTCATTTTACCTTGGTCCTTATGAAATAACATTATGAAAGTTATACTTATTATAAAAAAAATCTGTCCAATAATTTTAGGAAGAAGGACCATCAAAATAACCACCTTAAATTGAATAAGTGCTCTAAGTATTTACAAATATTACCAGTGTATGTACTAGAATGCTTGAACCAATTTTTACATTTCATAAGAATAAAATACTTATTACAATTTTAATGTTATGAATCCCTATCATCTTTCAAACAAAATTAACATAAAAATTCCCTACAAATAAATATACAACGTATATGCAAACTACTCAATATTCTCGCTTGGTTACGCGCATCTTATAGAAAAACGACACCATGATTCAAATTGAGATCGACTGAGCAGATGTTTCTGCGCAACGTTGTAACAGAGCGGAGCCACCCGGCCGCGAATGCACCGTACACGCATCGCGCTATATTTAGCCTACAGAAAGGCAGTACCGCCTTTGTTGCACTCCCCAGCCAGTATAGCACACAAAGAAAGGTCTCGCGGGTAAAAAGTAATTGAGTTACGCAGGGGACCGTCCCTATCTCAGGCTTAGGCTGGGGGCCTATTGAGGTCATGAATTATTATCTCTAGCGTTGCCTTTGCCAAGCCGTTATTGCAAATAGTTACATTTAGATGCCACACCCAGCAGCTGTTCTATTATTTCAATAACTTATCGGTTGTTTTTGATATAAAACCTTTAAATTATTATCATGTAGGTAAGGACTTCTGGTTGATAAAAATAATTACCTACGTATTTTTATGCATTAGGTTTATATAAATATGAACGCACTAGCGTAAAATTCCTGATTTAAGAATAATTAAAGATCATTTGTAATCAATTAAAAACTTACTTTGTTGTCTTTATATCTCGTTAAATCACATATACAATACTCTTTGAACAGCTTATCGTAATATTTTTTAGCCAGCTGCTTCTCCCAAGTATCTGCGACGTCATCGTCTTCCCATAAGAACCTGTGGTTCTCTCTGATGACGTCGAGATCTGTGCGGTCTCTGGAGGTGTCGCGTTTCAACAGACGAGTAGAGCCTTTCTCATTCAAGCAATAAACGTTAACTAGATACTTATGCAATTCATAGGGATTTAGATTACGCAACCTTGCTGACATCGCTAGCGTAACCTAGAACAAAGGGAAAACCACCCATGTACTTAATTCACATAGATAAATAAATAAAACATACATATCAACAAACAACTCTTTAATAAAATCGACAATTATTACAAATTTCCATAAAATAATCATGTCAAATTTACCCTTAATCTAATTGTCATGTTGAGTAACAAGGTGCATTTTTGATAAATAGTTACAAAATTGTTTATTTCAACTATCAATAAATAATATTTGTGCACGAGTTAATATCTACTCTGAATATTATTGTCAGTCTTGTAGATTTTTTCAAAATTTTGCTTTTTGGCTCATTATCCAATTCTAAATCTTTAAACAAGTCATGCAGTTTAACATCTAAATAATTAAATACATTAATAAATATATTAAAATATGATAATTGCCTACAGCTAATATACATTAGATCAAATTCTACAACCAGTTTATAAAATCGCAGTGGCACGTAAATAGCAATAACAGTCAACTTTGGTTTCTTTGCCAATTATCTTTGGATTTCAGTTCATCAATGTTTCCAAAATCAAAACATTTGGTGCCTGGCTTTACATATTTTAGTAACACATATAAATTGTGATGGTAAATTTCTTTGAATATGTATAAAATGATGTTTAACTTAAAATTAATATTTATCCTATTTGATCGAAATGGCTAAATTAGACTTGTTTTGAGACCATTTAAAGGAATAAGTTATATTGCTTTGTAAGAAATTTTAATTATCTTTTTTACAGTATTGTACCTTTTTTGTAGTACATATTTATTATAGTTTAATATAAATCTAATATCTAAGAAATGATTTGGTGTAAAAATAGGCACATTTTAACAATATTATTGCTTTGGTTACAACACAGTACATATATAAATCACTTGAAATACTTAATATCTAAAATTTGGCATAGGCTTGCTTTACAACTGGTATTTAAATACCTCATAAGGTCAATAATATATCTACATTATTTGTATTAAAGCTTGTAAAAGTAGCAGGAACAAGATTTTACATTGTGACATTTAGTAAAAGGCCTCAAATCTTTATAAAGACTGAATTATCTAATGTAAATACAAAATATATCAAATTCTAGATTTCTGACATGTGGACACATTTGAAACATCATTATCTAAAAGGCAGCTTTGGATCAAGATATGTATATGACCTTATTGTAGAGCACCTTTATAGGCATTTCACTAAAACTAATATTACCCAAACATGCATTAAAACATCGCATAAATAAAATTCTTAAAACAAAAAGCAACTACAGTAGCACACAGAGTGTGAACACTCTCATAGACACACCATAATGACTAAAAATTATGAACTAGATATTTTTTATTTGGTAAAAAACAATGCAAGAATTATAAATAATAAACATAAAACTAAATATTTGGCAATTAGAGAATCAGGCAACTGAAAAATACACCATATACAACTGATATATGTACAATGGTGTGCATTAGTAGGACATGATGGTTTTCAATTGCACTCATGATTTAGCCATGAGTTTTTTCATGCTTTTTCATATTATCAGACCGAGTAAACGCTTTGTCACAGACTCCACAATAGTAAGACTTTTGTTTGGTGTGAACAGTCATGTGGCGAGACAGTTCACTCTTTGTCACAAACTTTTTCTCACAAACAGTGCAAGCATGTTTCCGGACATTTAGGTGGAACTTCATGTGTATAGACAGGGAGCTAGACTGTGAGAACGCCTTGTGACACAGCTCACAAACAAATGGTCTTTCACCTGTGTGCTTTCGCAAGTGATTCATAAATCCAGTTTTTGTGTAATCTTTTTGACAAAGGTGGCAAAAGCTTGATTTTGAGTCAAGCATCCCAGGAAAATGACTATTCATATGTTTTCTGAGCTCCCAATAGCTAGGGAACTTTTCTGCACACACATGACATGGGTATTTATTTTCTTCAGTAGATTTGGCACTACAATTATGTGAAGCTAATAACTGTTCACTGGAAAACATTTGGTTACATTGACCACAAGTATGACTAGTCTCAGATTCAGTAGAAAGTGTGACCTCCAAGTAATTTTCGATTGACATTACATTTCCATTAGAGCAGTCAATATCGTCATTTGGGGCCTGGAGTATCCGTTCTTTATCAGATGTATCTTTGGTATCCATTTTTTCTAAAAAATCTCTGTAGTCTAATGAGTCTTTACCCGAGTTATTATTATCAGACTCTACGAGATGTAAAACAGGCGATTCACTCTGTTCTCTGTCAGGCGACGCTTTTTCATTGTCCGAATGCTCGGGTTTCGAGGATACATTGTTATCAGATTCCCAGTCATTTTCCACAATTTCCACATCAGAATCCGAATCCTCCGCACTTGATACAGAATTATTTACTAAATGGAATCCAATATCGTCAAAGCGAAGAACATTAGAAGGAAGTTTAACCCCCACGATTGCCTGTATCGCTTGCCATGAAAGCTCCTGGGGGTTGTTCTGCATATTAGAACGTACTATTCTAACCTACAAACGATTATAAACGAGATTATTGGACTAATACATATTGATCCTACAGAAATAATACAATAATTAATTTATACATTTACCTTATTTACACGGTGAAAATAATCTGAATAAATAAATCAAAATGACACCTTTATTTTCTACATCTAAAATTAAAAATAATAAGCTATAGCAATGCTATCAAACTGCAATAGGTAGTTAACTACTCTATTCATACTTGTCATGTAAATTGTCTATGGTCATCAAATAGGGCTTAAAGATAGTATGTACTAAGATGCAATAGGAGGGTGCACTTACCAAAATGCCACAGGCTAGTAGTATCGGGCGAGAACAAGCAAGCCTGGGTAAGAACAAAACGTCGTTCCCATCGAGAACGCTTATAGTCTTATAGTAATTTGAGTGCTAACAACATGTGTTTCTCTTTGATTTTTCAGATTTTTATATAAAAATCGACCTAGTGCGATTAGGACTTGCGCACGAAGGATTCTGTACCATTTTCTAAGAAAAACGGCAAAAAAAAAAAATCACGTTAGTTGTATGGGATACATATTTATTTATTTACTAATATTTAGATTTAATTTATAAATACTTAATCCATCAATATTTCAAGCGTCTACTTAATTTCATTAGCAATATAGAGCTAAATTAGGCAAAAACATCACATATATGTATATGGGAGCCCCCCTAAATATTTTATTTTAATTAATTCATTTTTAATATTACTATTGAAATATATATTCTGTAAAAAATATAAGCATCTATTTGTTACCGATATCGAGCAAAATATCAGGTTTTTTAGGTGTGCTGGTCTTTATAAAGCTCCTGCCCTCCCCATATAAGGCCCATTAAAGGCGGGCGGCGGCGGTGATCACTTAACATCACGTGATCCGCCTGCTCTTTTGCCTCCCTATTATATAAAAAAAAACATGTGTCGAGATTCTAGTGTCTAATTGTCCTTTATCGAGAGTCAAGTGTCGAGTGTCACCTGTCGAATGTCGAGAGTAGATTGTCGAATGCCGAATGTATAACGTGCGGCGCCATATCAACTCCACTGTGTAGAGTAAAGAAAAAAAAATGCCGAATGTCGAGATTTGAGAGTCGGGTGTCGACTGTCGAGTGTCAAGTGTCACCCGTCGAATGTCGAGTGTCACCTGTCAAATGGCGTGGTCGAGTTTTGAGAGTCAAGTGTCGGGTGTCGAGTGTCGACTCTTAAGTGTCGAGTTTCGAGTGTAAAGTGTTGAAAGTCGAAGGACACCTGTCGAGTGTAGAGAGTCGAGTATCGAGTGTCGAGTCTCAAGTGTTGAAAGTCGAGTGACATCTGTCGCATGTAGAGAGTCGAGTGTCGAAGCTTAAGTGTCGAATTTCGAGTGTCGAGTGTCGAGTCTCGAGTATTGAAAGTCGAGTGACACCTGTCGAATGTTGAGAGTCATGAGTCGAATATCGAGTTTGGAGTTTCGAGTTTCGTGTGTTGAGTTTCGAGTGTCATTTGTCAAGAGTCGAGTGTCGAGTGTCACCTGTCGAATGTCGAGTCTAGTGTCGAGTGTGGAGTCTGAAGTGTCGAGTTTCAGGTGTGAATGTCACCTGTCGAATGTCGAGAGTTGAGAGTCTAGTGTCGAGTGTCAAATGTTGTGTGTCGAGTGTCACCTGTCGAATGTCGAATGTCGAGAGTCGAGTGTCAAGTGTCACCTGTCTAATGTCGCGATTCAAGCGTATTCCCAGTTCTCTATAACAGTTATCTGTAAGCTCCTTAACTTAGCATACTTCCGAAGCATAGAATTATCTATGTATATACTTAACACTGGAATGCATGGAATCTCCTTTAGTCGTTTAATTTCATTTCATCGATTGTTGTTTTTTAAATGTTACGATCGAGACTTCTCACTGTAAATCAATACGCTGTATCTAGTGGTGCCTATGCCTATGTATAGTATTAAATAATTTTGTGGCTGTACTAAACGAAACGAAACCGATCGCTTAGTTTGTACGGCTTCTGGTGTAGCTGGGTAATAAAGAGTTCATCGAAAACCAGTTTGGCAGTATTTGTTTTATCTGTGCTTTTGCTTATTTCCTCTGACATCTGACAGCAACAAACTTTGACAACAATTTATTGCTAATTTTTGTCTTAGGTTGGCGGGAAGGAAAGAAAAGAAATAAAGTACCTACTATAGATAGACACTTGTTTATCAGGTCATAAAATTAAAAAAAGAAAACATTTCGTTTGTTGTTGTGGGTTGGATTATCTTTATTATAAAAATTATGAAATCTCTCCAGGATTTAAAAGATATAATAAAATCCAAAAAGAATTTCAATAATTTCATCAATTCTTCAAATGTTCCGGAGAAATGTAAAAGTGAACCATGTATGCTTGGTGTGGACGAGGCCGGTCGTGGTCCAGTTTTAGGTACGTAATTGTTAATGATTTTATGTAGGTCGAATGTAATGTGTTAATATAATAATAATATATACAATAAAGTTGTAAACCTATTCAATAGTTTACAGTAGGTTTGAGAACTTGAGAAGCTGCTTGGTAGGTCCATAATATAATTACCATACGGTATATCACAGTGTTACGCCATTCTTCCTTGCGGTTTAGATAGATAGAGCAGCGAAATTCGAAAGCTAATTTTAGTTTCATGCGGGACATAAAATATTTTAAAAATATATAACTTCTAACATATGTTTTGCAGGTCCTATGGTATATGCAGTTGCATATTGCCCAATAAATAAAAAAACCGTGCTAGTGGATCTTGGATGTGCCGATTCTAAAGCTTTGACTGAAGAAAAAAGAGATGACATATTAAAAAAAATGATAACTGAAAAAGAATCTTTAGAAAATATTGGTTGGTCATCAGAAGTGATATCTCCTAATTATATTTCTAATTCAATGTATAAGAGAGCCAAACATTCTTTAAATGAGGTGGGGATTATATTGATGTTGGGCATAACATTATTTCATTCTGTTATTGATTCTTAATTCTTATAGAAAACATTAATATTTTGTATCAGGTATCAATGAATTCTGCAATTGATTTGATCAAGCAAGTTTGTGCAGCTGGTGCTAATATTACAGAAGTTTATGTTGACACTGTGGGCCCTCCTGAAAAGTACAAAGCAAAGTTATGTGAGATCTTCCCAGACAAAAATATTACTGTAAGTGTACACCAAAATGAATTTGTAAATAATGGAAACAATATATATATGGATTTTAACTATTTCGTTGTATACTTTATATCTATTGTTAACTTCTCTATTTTTTTTAAATAGTTGTTTTAATTGTCATTTTTTTTTCTTTTAGTTCATGCCTTCATGCTCAATTTATTTGCTACTAGCTGTTACCCGCGACTTCGTCCGCGTTAACCTAGGTTATCTCGCGGTACCGGTACTGTCACAGAATGCTTACGAAAAATAAATATTCACAGTTCCCCTGTAGGTTATAGCGTGTTGTGTTGTTGAACTATGTCGCAAATTTTGGTTTTTCACAGGGGAATCAAAACCTATAGGATACCACCCGTTGATCATGAAATTTGGAACATATGGTGAAGACAAAGGAAAAATTTCTGAAATTGGCGAATTTC
>JADGIL010004410.1:0-14863 GCA_020352625.1 Cactoblastis cactorum | reverse complement strand
GGAGCCAATACTTTGGAGTGGTATGGAGCCACTACTTGTAGTGGTGTGGCGCCTAGTGCTTGCTTTGTAAGCCTGCAACATGAATGGGCGGGCTCGTCCGGGAAAGCACCACACTCCCACAGAAGACCGACGCCTGAATGGCGGCTCATTAGCCGCCATGCTCCGTCCGGTGAGTGGGAGAGCCGGAGGCTCAACTTCAAGGTTTTTTATAAGCCGGCAACGCTTCTGTAACCCCGCGGGTGTTGCAGTTGTCTATGGGCGGCGGTGATCACTTAACATCTCGTGACCCACCTGCTCGTTTGCCTCCCTCTGACATACAAAAAAATTAAATCGATATAAATCTTAAAAGGATTTTAGAAGGGATTTTATACAACTTGTAAGAAACATATTTCAAACTATGTTTTTTATAAACATGTTTTTTTTATAGGGGCCTTGGGGCCCAGACGCTAAAATGTTTTTAAAAGACATCACAACGCGCCTCGTCGAGGGAACTGGTAAGCCCAGAGCGAGCGTTTTCTTTGCCCAGCAAATAAGCTTGGCTATCCAACGGGGAAACGCTGCCAGTATTTCGGGCGCGTTGCCTCGATGTGGTGCGTTTGGAAGACATTTTTTAAGACGCCGCCCATATATACCTGCAACACCTGGGGGGTCACAGGAGCGTTGCCGGCCTTTAAAGGATTTATGCGCTCTTTTCTTGAAGGTTCCGATGTTAGTCTACTTGAGTGGCATATTGTAAATATTCTAATTACTAGCCATTATAGCCCACATTATAACAATTGTTTCAAAACAAAAAAACAGGCATGTGTTTTCGTGTTAATACATTTGAGTTTAAAAATAAATTCAAATGCGAACATTGTCAAAAGAGTTAAACCAAGATGCTAACAAAGGTCAAAAATGAACAAACAAAACCGCTATTTCCTTTAATATATCTATGTCTAAATGAATCCAGTAATAACTCAATTTAAATTAGTCTTATACGTATTGACACCAATGTCGTCAAACATTAATATAACTAATTAAATAAAAATTTTCGATAACTAAAACTTAAGCTACTAATAGACAATATTGTAATTGTATAGTACAACGTCGTAGGGCATGTTTCGAAACATTATAAAAAATAATAATAATTAAGTGTTTCCAAATTATTGCCAATTTATTTGTGGCTTAATTTTTTCGTATATTACAGCATTTCAATCACAATTCGAATTATCATTTAATTTAATTTAAATGTAAAAATTATGGGCATAAGAATCACAAGAACAGATACACTTGTAGAGTCAGCATCATTGCATTTGTCAGTGTCACAAACTGTGCAGTTGGTTGAAAATGACGCATTAACACAGGTCTGTACTGACACGTTGTTCTTTACTGCACATCCCCTATTTATGATTGTAGTACCATTAACTGAAATTATAAGCCAATTATGAGAATTTGTAACAGTAACATCATAACTAAAAGCTTAAAATCCTGTAAATACACAAACAACTTGGTTTTAAATAACACAGATAACTCAAGAATAAAATCATAATAAGACCAATATTTTAAAACTAGCCGACCGCTTACAGCACCCTTGAATAGTGTACCTTTCTGATTGTAAATGAATTTGCATGATTGGTTCAGACAAACAAACAAACGAACAAAGTTACAAATTTCACCTCTTTATAATATTAGCATAGATGACTTGGAGCTTTGAGGTAGTTTGTACAAGTAAGTAGTACAGAAAGGTAACCAGGTTGGTCTCGTTCAGGTAACTAGTCTGACGAATGTATTGAAATTTAATTAACATTTAATTGTGTTAATTATTGTCAATATCTAAATACTGGCTTTCGCTCGCGGCTTCTCTCGCTTCAAATTCAGGGGGGTTAGAAAGAAACAAAAACACGTTCTCCAACTATCTCCATATAAAAAAGTCACACTAATCCGTTGCTCCCTTTTGACGTGAAAGACGGACAAAAAACAAACACACTTACTCATTTCTAATATTAGTATGGATATGTGTCTTAGTTGATACAAATAAAGATTTTATCTATGTCTATCAATCAATTTATTTGCAAGTGCAGTAATAATGTCACACATCACATTTTCTCGTTAGCACGCACGTAAACTGCACCCTCAGTTTTATCGGCTATGCCCTTGGTTTATTCCGCCAATCGATTTTAGATATCACTGTTTACGTATACAGTTATATCTTTACTACTTGATGAGTAATGTAGTGACGAAAACAGGCGAGTACTTATTTGCTAAAGTGGGTTAAGGAATTATTCATTTATAAATCTGTAAATTTACTGAAAAAGGTCTTTCAGATTTCCATCCACATATAGTGGATTTTCTTTATTCGCTATGCTTATTTTGTATCTGTTTCAAAATTTGTTAAATTTAGGAAATTAAAGGCAAGGATGAAAATGTATTACTTGAGTTTGGACCACCCTAGACTTATTATACTACAAACCTGTAACAAAAAGTTTCGATCTTTGACCTGTACTTAATTTATAC
This sequence comes from Cactoblastis cactorum, assembly GCA_020352625.1. Lineage (NCBI taxonomy): Eukaryota > Metazoa > Arthropoda > Insecta > Lepidoptera > Pyralidae > Cactoblastis > Cactoblastis cactorum. The sequence continues at coordinate 12,370 of JADGIL010004410.1, read as the reverse complement.
ATAGTAATGTTATATTTACCATCTACTTTATCTGTAACACAGACGTAGGTCTGAGTGGCTCTCAATTCACTGAATTGAATGATCCTTAATCCATTGCAGTCACAAATACCCTGAAATAATGTTACATTTTTTGTACCTTAATTTATTTTTCAAGAGTAACATATATGTAAATAGTATTTCACATTTAAACAATATAATATTAAAAAAAGAAATATTTGCAAGTTAGTATGTATAGATATCCTATCCCTCTATATCTGTGAAATTACTGGCCCGAATTAAAACATCATTTATTTTTAGAAAGTTACTTGATCCAGGGGTGATATAGGTTAATTTTTATACCTTTATTTCTACAGGAACATTAACAGTATCAGCGAGTCAGAAAGATGGTGTTTTATTAACATTTGTAGAAGTAGGATTTATGTGAAAAAATACTCAACAACTTACATAGTTGCAAAAACAATCTTCGACATTTCTTTTGACTCTAATAGTTCCTGGAGATCGGACTGTACTATTTTGAGATGTGGAATTGGATGTATTGTTCGAGGATTCAGCTGTAGTATTGTTTGGTGGGGTAGGAGTAATAGTTGTTGTGTTTGTTGAAGTAATATTTTGTGTTGGTGTAGAAGGTGTGGTAGTAGTGGTTGATGTTGTATTTGCTAAAGTAGCGTTTTGTGTAGTCGTTGAAGGTGCAGTGGAGGTAGTTGGTGTTGTGTTTGTTGGAGTAGAAGGCGTTGTAGTAGTAGTTGTGGACGATGTGTTCACGCCACACGTTACGATTTCATCACTCTTTACTTTTGGACAGTTCGTACATTTGTAGCATTGTAAAGAATTGGCTGAAAAGGGGAAAATATATATGCAATAATATTGGATTCAAAATTTGGTAAAAATAATATTATTTTGAATGTATTCATATAACTTAACGACCTCTTGACTCTTGGTTTGATCCCCGGTCAGGTCATGATGGAAGATGACCTTTTTCTGATTGGCCTGGGTCTTGGGTGTTTATTAAAAAATATATGTATTTATTATAAAATATAGTATCGTTGAGTTAGTATCCCATAATACAAATCTCGAACTTAGTTTGGGGCTAACTCAATTTGGGTGACTTATCCCTATATATTTATTATTTATTTATTTGTATAACTTTCCTAAAAGATGGAAAGCCTTCGAGCATTCTCTTAGTTCTGTAAAGTATAAAGACGCATTAAAGTTTAATTGTATTAAAAACTTACCTCCACTCAACAGACCGAATATTATTATGAAAACTAAAGTCTTTCCCATTTTAGCCACTAGTAACTATCAATCTTTCTGTTGACTAAGTGATATAAAGTAGGTATCGAGGACCTATATATATAAAATCTTGTATGTGCATTATATACATGGTGATTTTAATGGTAAAATAAAGGTTTCAGAATAACAAACATATCGACTTAACCTTATATTAAAAACGACTATATTGTATTATAATGATATTGTAGTATCCTTCTAAATTGACGAGAGCCGGAGATCGTTGTGAGTTCCAATACCACCAAGTAGAAGAAACTTTGTAAAAACACATATTTTAGTATGGTAACTTATTTATACGAAAAGGAAAATGATTCCCTGCTTTGGAAATCATGTAAATCTGTGGATCCCAAACCCTATCTAACGTTTTTTATAAAAAAATTCTAGGTATAATAATGGTTTACCCTTTGTGTTACGTAGGTCTGAAGGTACCAAATCACCTAGTTTACTGGATTTTTCTAACTAGTTTAAGTAAGTTTATTTAGTGTTGCTTGGAATTTTTAAACATTTATTTACGAAAGAGGGAGGCAAACGAACAGGCGGGTCACGCGATCTAAAATGATCATCACCGCCCATAGACAACTGTAACACCCGCGATGTCACAGAAGCGTTGCCGGTCTATAAAAAAAACATATTTTAATGGCAAAAATTTATTATAAAACGAACGAACTGTAACTTGAATATGCATTCAACGTTTATCATATGATGCAGAACAAACCACTCAACTGATAATACTTTTAATTGCAATACTCTTGAAAGAAAATGATAGCAAATGACATCAAATCGAACAATTACCCACAACATACTCGCTTACTCTGTACTCGCTTATTGCCTGAGAATAAAAAATAAAAGTTTAATTAAAAATACGATACAAGTTCTTTATTAATATATTACAAATTCAAATAAAATTAGCAACTACAATAATATAAAACAAAGGAAAGTATTTGATTGTACTATGTACATTTCAGCAAAAGAACTTTAATTAACATGTTGGTTATATACTTCCTGTTAGCACGAAACTTGTTTCGCAAATTAATATTTTAGGGCTGCGAGCCGCATTCGAAGTGTACATTCAGTCTACGTTAGTCACATAACTTTAAAATTGTTATATTACATCTCATTCGCACGCAAGCTAAGTGAACGAAACAGGCTAAATACGCACTATGACTACGCGTCACGCAATAGACGGGTCCACTGCGTGACGCGTCCCTTAAAGTCTTAAAGCCTAATTATCTTACAATAACTACTCAACAAGCACTCATTATGTAACAACACAGATATTGGACGATGTTCTAAAATCACATTTCTACCGTTTAAAAACAACCCGCAAACAATTCACATAACTTCTGATAGTTAATTCTTGAAAGTTGTTTCTTTAGTTTGGGCAGAAAGAGACGGCAGACCAAAGATTTGGTATCAAAATTTTATTTACTCTAAATCCTGAACCTTGAAAAATTGATAATTCACAAATTACAGCAAATATTATATTATAGTATTAGATTAAACCACGCGATGACTTAGTTAAGCGATGTTTCTGAAATAAGACCCCTATTTAGATCGTCTCTACTTTTTAACTAACGTCTTTCCGTCACCTGTGAATTTACATGCGAAGCGAACTCTTAGGTAGGTAATGGAGCTATCGTATTCTGTAAAACTTATTTGTAGTTTATAACTAGCTGCCAAAATGTCATCGTATGACCTGCGCTTTTATACGCAAACATGATCCACCATGTAAGTAATCCCATCTCGACCATTCCCTACTTATTTTACTTATTTTTCTGTTTATCTACTCGCTGGATAGATTTCATGTTTATTTAAACTCATTGTAAATTTCTCATGTAAGTGGCTCTATAGTTTTTAATGAGTAATAAAGTACACTTACTTAATATTCACCGGAATAGATTACCTACATGTTTCTCTTCTAAAAGGCATGACTATCATGACTACAAAACATCTTCATTTTGAGATTCAATAATAGTAATTTAACAATACCAATACCGATTAAAAATTGACGGGAGTAATTCCGTCAATATATTATTTTAATATCTATATAGATTACATAAGTAGAACTTCAATTTTTTTTTCATTTATATGCATTTATGAGCCCATAATATCATTTTTTTTCATATACACTTTCTAAAGCTTAGTTTGGCATCTAAAACAAATGGTGGTTTTATAACTGGTTATTGTAATCAAGCAAAGACAAAATACATAGTTTTTAATATACCATCAAATATTATACATGATGTTATAATTTGTTGCCTGCTTTAAAACTGATTTATATAGTACTAGCTGTGTACCCGCGACTTCGTCAGCGTGGAATAGCGCAGGTTTAGACATACAAACTTTTACCCTCCATTTTAGTATATTGGGGGTCGACTAAAAAAAAGCAGTCTATGTTTGAATGCGGGTTTAAATCGTTCCAGCGGTTTAACCGTGAAAGAAGAACAGACAGACTTTCAAAATTATAATATTACGATGGATTTTGCGTTATACTTAATAGATACTATAATAATGACTCGTTTAGAAGAAGACCTATATCGAGTCGCTTAAGCTAAACCTTAAATATGTTTTACATTTTTCCTGACTGTTACTGTTTCAGATAAAAATAAGAAGCAAAAAGTGCTGCTACTGCGAGGGAAAGAGACGGCGACAGGGATCCAGCTCCGTTGCAGCCATCCTTGTCGCAGACACTGCAATGCTTGATCATTTGGGATTTGGCTATCATCATGCAGGTCGTGTTGAGAGCGTAGGGATTGTCTTCCAAGCATACTCGAAGCACGGTGTTTGTGTCTGAAACATCCAAATATAAAGTAAGTATAGATTTTAGTACAATCACTTAACATCACGTGACCCGCCTGCTCGTTTGCCTCCCTATGACATAAAAAAAAAATTACTTGTAATATATTCTGACTCACTTGTAACAATTTTGTGGCAGTATTTGGTGGCGCCGACGATATTCACCGGGAAGCCGGACACCAGTGGCCGGAGGTACTGGTTGTTATAGCTGAGAACTTCTTGATCGCTGTTACAATCCTGGAAAACAAAATTCACACATTTATTAAAGTATTACAGCTGGAATTACAGATGATTGCCATTTTGTGTGTTGTTAAAGTTGTCGTTTTATCGTGAGTTGGCAACATCTTTACAATCAAGAAGTCTCTTTATGTAAAATACAATTGATCTGTGTAATGTAATCATTATCATCTCAGTCAATAATCTACTTCTGGACATAATCTCGCTAGACTTCCATTTAGACTGATTGATAACAACCTACGGCCGTCGTTTTCCTGCGCCTTTTTTTTATGTCAGAGGGAGGCAAACGGGCAGGCGGGTCACGAGATGTTAAGTGATCACCGCCGCCCATAGACAACTGCAACACCCACGGGGTTACAGAAGAGTTGCCGGCCTATAAAAAACCTTCGCCCACCCTATTTGAGGAGGGCGGAAAAGTTGGGCCTCCGGCTCTCCCACTCACCGGACGGTGCATGGCGGAGCATGGCCGCCACTCAGGCGTCGGTCTTCTGTGGGAGTGTGGCCCATTCATGGTACAGGCTAACAAAGCACACACCACTACATGTAGTGACTCCATACCACTACAAAATAGTGGCTCCATACCACAAAAAAAGTAGTGCTGCCTGCTTTTTTAGCCTGCAGCATGAATGGGCCGGCTCGTCCGGGGCAATACCACACTCTCACAGAAGACCGACGCCTGGATGGCGGCTAACAGCCGCCATGCTCCTACCGGTGATTGGTAGAGCCGGAGGCCCAAATTCCCCGGCGTCCCCTTTTGGGGAGGGCGGGGGTTTTTAAAGGCCAGCAACGCTTCTGTGACCCCGCGTGTGTTGCACTTGTCTATGGGCGGCGGTGATCACGTGACCCGCCTGCTCGTTTGCCGCCCTCTTACATAAAAAAAAAATGTTATTACCAATGATTTGTGAAAATGTTAGATATGAAGCTGACTGCTTCTTCCTGTTACCTACTATAAAATTATTCTCCATTATTAAAGGTAAATTTATATAAAAAAAATTAAAGATCGACTACAGTTAAGACCTTGTGACGCAGGTCCAATGTGGAGCTACAGTGATGGCTTTTCAGCAAGTATGCTTCATGTTTGTTGTAAACTTATTTTAAATATTAAACTAACATATTTTTAATCAACTAAAATATTCAACAAAATATAAGTAAGCGCTTAAAAATACAGGCGTTGAGCTTACCACTAGCCTAAATTTATTAGGTTGGAAGGTATCTGCGCACTCGGTTTGCGACTGTGAGTTACATTGATAACACTTAGTTGATGAACCTGAAATAAGAAACATGTACAATTAAACTATTTTCACCTGATTTGTTGGATAACAAACGTAAGATATACTACTTAAAAAGCCAATTGTCCTGTAATAACAAAATAAAAATTTTCTATCTCATCCAACTTCAATAAATAAGAAAAGGGTAGATGGTGTTCCAATATTCTTATTTAATTAATAACGGTCGTAAATGTAAATAAAAGGTGGAAGAGACAAGGAAAGACAATAAATAAATTATTACAAAATACCCGACTGCAAATGCTAATGACTGAATAAAAAGGGGGAAACAAGCTTTGTATATATTTCAAATTATTGCAGGCGGGACAAATTGGTAGATACAACGATGTCTCGTAGATTGATTTTTCCCGTCTGCAATAATAATTAAATATAATAATTTATTAATTTTAGACTGTTTAGTAAAATAAAAATAGCAAGATATATATATTTAGAATCGCTATTGAAAGCCCTTCATTTGATACCCCATTTGATGGGTTTTGACGGAAAAAATTTTTCATCCTCACTTTAAAACGTCATAAATTCGCCATTTTGCATTTTTTATATTTTTTATGTACCCAGTGTCACTCGCACTGTCATGGCAAATCCAATGATACCTTATATGTTTAAATCCTTCAAGCGTAATAGGCCCTAGGAGGGAACATAGAAATCTACATACATACATACGCCGGAAAAACACAACCCTCCTTCTGCCGCAGTCGGGTAAAAAGGAGACGGATATATTACTTATTTTAGGATATAATAGGAAATGATAGAACGAAATGGAGAAAACATTAAAATGCCCAATTCATATTGATAGTGTGAAAAGGTAAACAAGTACCAACAAAACAAGAATTATAGATCCTATCCTAGCGTAATAGGAACCTTAATGTAACTTAAACTTCCCGACTTCTTTCTCTCGTTATTCGGAAATGCTGGTAATATATCTTGATTAAGACATAATATATACTTGATATATTAAATACAGACGTGAAAAATTGCCTTTAAAGGTCTTTAAATAAGGACTTTGATATCGTCATACTCCTTCAATTTAGAGTTGGGAAATTTGACAAAATAAAGTGGCTGAGTCATCTCGTAACACGTTTAAATAGTTTATTTCCATGCGACAAGTAAGCGATGTGAGCAAGGGCTCAATCATTCAATTAGCGGTTATTAGTCTCTTTCACTTAATGAGGTTAAAACGACTCCATAATTTCTGACGTTAACCAGTGTACTGGCCAGTAATATTCATTTTATGAAACACTAGCTGACTCGTGCCTACTTCATTTTTAGCACTCCTGAACAGTGTAGTTTTCTGATTTTGAAAGAATTTCCATCATCGGTTCAGTATTTCCGAAGAGTAGCAAACAAACAAACCATACCTGTTTATAATATAACGACATTTATGTGAAATCGCTCTTGACCATATGTAGGTAAAAAGTCTATGGTGAAGCGAGAACAGCATATTCATTTCAATTAGTTACAACAACTAAACAAAATAATTTATATCAATATAAATTCATTATAGACGACCAGCTCATTTTTTACTACAGATTATACAAATGTAAACAAAAAAAAAGGAAAATTTATGAAGTTGCTTCTGTCTGTTTGTAAAGTTTTATAAAGTTATGATTATGTCTTTTTACATCGGTCTACGTTTAATATGCCGGTCAATTATATATGTTTATCTATTTACTTATGCATGTATTTTTATTTGATTTTATTATGAAAGAGGGAGGCAAACGAGCAGGCGGGCCACGTGATGTTAAGTGATCACCGCCGCCCATAGACCCCTGCAACACCCAGGGGGACACAGAAGCGTTGCCGGCCTTTAAAATTTAATTAGTATCTTTGAGTAAAAATCACATAACACATCTCAAACTTCCTTTGGGGTTAACTCAATGTATTTGACTTACTCGTATATGTACTTATATTTATACAAATGGGTATAAAGATTAATGGGAAAATATTAATAAATTTTGGCAAGTTTCCCGCTCAATCACCATGCAAGTTCAAGCCTCGAATTTTGCCCAAGGTTAGAGTTTGTGAAGTCAGGACTTGTAGAGGTGAAGAGTGTAGAGTTATTGAATTTAATTAGTAATTAAGATTGACAACTCGGATAGTGATCGATCGCCTAAGGTCCATTACGTTCAGTTCACGCCGTAAATTAGTCAAAAAATTAGTGAAAAATTAGACTGTTTTTATCTAGTTTACCATTGAGAACAAACGGTCTCGTTGCGTTGACGAAAAGAAACGTCAATGGCTCGCTACTAAGTTGATCAATAAACAAAAATAAATACTTATTCGACATTTAGGTGTATTCGCAGTCGCAAACAAAGTCATTACGAGTCGAATAACGTTATTTATGGCAATGTTATGTTTTCGCTGAGGCTATGCCCGAGGCAGTAGGTAGAGACATTATAATAATCATGCTTAGTTTTTCCTTTATTATACAAGTAGCTAACATGGCTATCATATCTTGTCAGCCCCTTGCTCGGTTGCAATAAATTATATCACTCAGGAACCGTACATGTTTTCGTGATCAAAAGTAGCCTATCTTTTAATATAGGTCATAGTCCATCGCTATGCCAAGTTTCATCCAGATCTGTTCGGTAGTTTTTGTGTGATGCGCGTACAAACATACAGACAGACAAAAACAATCGTTTTGGCTTTTATAGATCCTTTAAAGAGCCCCTATATATGTTTTTTTTAAAATATCTCCCATGTACAGACATAGCTCAGTTACAATTTTATTATATGTATGGAAAAGTGTGCTATGGAAAAGGTGTTATATGTACACGAATGTCTGCTACTCAATAGGTCCCGGGTTCAATCGCGGTAAGTCTCAATGGATCTATATGTAATAACTCTATATGTATTTATTATAAAATATAGTATTGTTGTGTTGCTATCCTCAGTTTTTATGTTATGTCACACAATAAGTTTGTGGCTGACACTGAAACTGATATATTTAAAACCAATTATAAATATATAATAGCAATAAAATATTATATAAATAACTGCTCTTCTTATGAAAGAGAGTGCTTAACGTTCCTAAGAAGAAGCATATAAAACGAAATCCCTTTTTGAAGCCTTTACAAATTATTCAAACTTCAAGAAACTATTTACAAAAGTAATTAATCCTTGTTTACACATGCTAGTTAGTAGATAGAAAAATAAGGAAAACTTTTAAATATACGATTACATCAGCAAACGTGTGTTACCATAAAACACGAGTCATAAGTTACACTTCCTCCCAAACAAGGGAGTGGACTTAAGTGTGTCAAGACAATTTTCTGGCCTTAGAAAGGATAACGTAATGATCAAATGAGCAATCTGAGGCAGTTATGTATGTTATTTGTTTTTAGCATCGTGCAAAACGACCAAGATGAAGTCCGTCCATGCAGGCAGCATTATATTTGTTCCCCGCATCGTAAGGTACTGGTTGAACTATTTGCACCGTGTAAATATTCCTTTAAGGTTCGCTGACAATTCAAGTTGGGCTTAATAAACACATTTTAAAGTATATTTATACTAAGTCAATTAGTTTTAGATTTATTTTATTTATAGAACACACACACATGGGTACATACAATAAAAAAAAAACAAGGAAGAAAAAAATACAAAAAACACATATGTGAGCGTCCTACTAACAGGTGGCGTCTCAGTATTACGCTGGATGGCATTATTAGATACCGCCCAGCACTGATTTTCTAAATCTAAATCTAAAATTCTAAAGTCAATTAAAAAAATATAGTTCGGTGAGACTTTTTTTATATTAGTTGAGTTGAAATAGAATTATTGAAATTGGAAAACAATATTTAGTTGGTATTTTGAAGCTTTAGTTACTCATAAAAATAACAATTATCATTCAATGATATGAATAATGTTATAACATAGATTTATTATTTAAAAGTTAAAACTATCATGAGGCATTAATAAATGACATTATATGACTTACAACGTCATTTATTTTACCGAGATTGGGAACTCAAAACACGTAATAATAATAAATATATTTTTTGAGATTTTAATTTTAAGATGTTATATTTATCGACGGAAATAACGCAACGCGATTATAATTATACTAATTTATGTAAAGTGTACTAACGACTTTAAAAACCTTCCTTGTGAATCACCTATCTATTAAGTAAAACTGCATCAAATCCGTTGCGTTGTTTTAAAGATATAAGCATACATAGGTAAAGACAGCATAAAACGAGTTTGTTTTATAATAAGTATTTAGTGATAAGATCTATTTATTTATTAATTTAAAAACTTTATTGCACAAAATTACGCAAAGAAATTATGCGCAGAAGGCGGAATTAATGCCATATGGCATTTTCTACCAGTCAACCAGAAACAACAAGTGAAACAGACAGAAAGTGAAATGGTGCGATAGAGTGCAACAACAACGACATCTATTCATTCTCATCACTTCAGTGGCAAAAGATATATTAGATATTTTTAGAATTGACCCGTTCCGAACTGCCCACAAACCACGAACTAAAACAGTTTGTTCGGAGTTTAAAGTAACAGCGAGATTTTCACTCTAATCTTGTATGTTTCGAAAATATTTGAACTGACTCTTAAAGTGAAATACCTACTTTTGTAGAATACATAACACAGTGTCCTGGTTTATAGATTTTTGAGATGGCCTATGTAACATCAAACTACTTGTTTAAAAAAAACATTGTTCATTCAATTGACGCATCAGACAAGATAGTTCTCATCAAATTGTTTGGCACCACAGACTCAGTATGCTGATGTCATACTAAATCCAAACCACCTTGAACCACTACACGAAATCATTGTTTTGGTTGACATTCTGAATTTTAACATCTTAGTTGTCTTATTGTAGAGATTATAATAGGTATTCAACAAAATTAAAGAGTACATTATTTTACTAATGGGACGTAAAAATACGCAGTTTTTAGTTTTGCAGGGTTATATAATTTTTTTAGATGATCGTCTGCCTCTATGGTCTAGTTGTCATGGTCAAGGCGTTGTGATCCGGAGGTCGTTTGAGTTTGAATCTCACTGACACGAAATGACTTTGTCAATGTTGTTTTTACGGATAAGAATATTAAAGGTTTAAATCACCTCATTATACAAGAGGAAATAATGGATCCATGTTTCGGAAGGTATTTTAAGTTAAGCTGTTAGTGCTGAACGCCATCTAGCGTTTGTATAAACCTATCTTGGGGTTTTTTTTACCCAAATCTTATTTGTTCGTATTTAAATTATTTGAATCGCGAAATTAGAGAAACACAATTAATTCAATTTTTCAATATTCATGTCGTTCTTTTTCTGCTTCGAGGCCGCTTCGAGATGCAAGTCTTCGGAAACAGGAAGATAGGGACAAAAATAAGAAGAGAACAGTTAAAGTTTAGTAAAGAAGTGAAGAAAGTAGAAGGATTAAGAGAATTTAAACGGAAAGGAAAGAGAAACAAACAAAAACAAAACATGGCAAAACAAAACACGGTGTTTGGCGCAACCCTGCCACCGGCACGAGAGCAAGAGCAATGGAACGCGTGTGCCAGCAGCAAGGGGGTGTTTCTGGGGCGAATATTATAATTAAATTATATTATATCCTGGTGTTGGCATTGGTTAATACTGTTTTGCGGTGTTCAGACGTTAGTGTATTATCTATGGATATCGCTATAAGGTAGTTGATGATGTCATCTTATATTGTCATCTCATTAAATATTGAACTGGTATGATACTATTCATCCATTGACAGGCTAGTGAGATCATGTACCATAATCACCTTTATGATAATTTATGTCATATTAGACTTTATCTCGCAGTCATAATGTTGAATTTGCAATGGCTCTTGGTATGTTGATGAGTTATTTTTTTTGTAAATTAGCATTTTGTGACTACTTCTTACATTATCATCTCATAAAACGAAATGGTAATGTTGTGGCGAAATGTGTCATGTCTTGGCCAATTTTGTTTTTGTGATTAAATTAATTTGTAAAAGGGGAAAAAATGTTAATTAATTAAATTTTAATAATATTTAACCAAAACAATTAAAAGAGAATCAAATCGAATGAATAAAATCATTAAAAATAATAAATACAAAACGCAAGGGTTATCAATAATGTTATTTTTGTAGGTAATTTTAACTCATTTTATATGTATATTCCAATATTATTATCAGAGAATTGGTTGAACAAATCTGAATAACGTATAAAATGTATATAAGGTCAACAGAACATCGAGCTGCGAAATAAATCATTTCATTTCATTTCTGCTTACCCTAATTCATTGCCAATAAAGGCAGAATATGTATGAACGCATTGAAATTATATGTAAGAGCTTTTGTAACCATATTCAAGGAATAAACTATTCTAATTCTGATTCAAATTCACCTCTGTTACCACAGCATAAAAACCAGGATTGTTTGACATGTTTACTCTACAAAGATATTTTATCCGCATTGCTTAAAAAGCTAGGTAAGTAGTTATTCTACAAACAAAAGCCAAGATATTTGCGACAATACTAGACCGTAAAATAAGGACTTTTAACGCTACTAAAAGTCCGACAGTACTAAATATTCCCATGTATCTCGTAAAAATCCTGGAAAAGTTCCAACTATGATCGCATACTAATGGAATGTTTTTCATATCCTACAGCAACTTCTGGCGAATGCGAGGTCCATCCAATAACGTTATGGTTATTATTCTAGATTTTTTTTTAACAGCACAGAGAAAATATTAAATGCAAGGTCATATAATTCAAGGTCATACAATTCAAGGTCATATAATAATAAAGCCCCTCTT
>JADGIL010004400.1:4539-16095 GCA_020352625.1 Cactoblastis cactorum | reverse complement strand
CGTATATCCCATAGATTTTGCTCGCAGCCGATAACAATAACACTTACACGTTTTGTTTTTTAGTCCCAGGCGTAGGACAGCACAGGGCATGATCTCGTATTATGAACTCTTGGGTTTTTCTAGCCAAGATAGCCAAGGTTATTCTAGGAAGAATTCGGTTTCTGTTTATGATATGTTTCTTACTTTTTTAAGGGTTTTAGCAAGTTGCACAATATCTATACATATAATAAAACTAGAGGCCGCCCGCGACTTCGTCCGCGTGGAAACCCTATGAAATTCAATTTGGCGGGAACTCCGGGATAAAAAGTAGCCTGTATGTTATTCTGGATCTTCAGCAACCTACATATCAAATTTCAGCGTAATCGGTTCAGTAGTTTTTGCGTGAAAGAGTAACAAACATCCATACTGACATACAAACTTTCGCATTTATAATAAGTAGGATAGAATAAAGAAGTTTAACTTTGACATAATATACTAAAATTTTACCTGCAACGCGTTGTTGTTCAGTACCTTGTGTAAAGTACATACATATATATGAAAGCAAACAAACCCGGTACATAATAAATTTGTTGTTCTAAAATTTGCTCAGTAGAATGGGTTTCATATTTCCGTATTAGATATTAATAAGAGGTAATCTATACATATAATAAAATTGTAAAGGAGCTATGTATGTACATGGGAGATATTTAAGAATAAAATATATAGGGGCTCTTTATAGGGGCTATAGAAGCAAAAACTATTGTTTTTAGATTTTTGTCTGTCTGTATGTTTGTATGCGCATCACACAAAAACTACCGGATGGATTTGAATGAAATTTGGCACAGCGATGGCCTACGACTTAGAATAAAAGATAAGCTACTTTGTATCCCGAAAAATGTACGGTTTCCGAGGAATATAATTATTCGTAAAATCTACGCGGACGAAGACGCGGGCGTTAGCTAGTTTCATATGAGTAAAAATGCTGCTATTAAAATTTGTGTATCATGGTTTATAAGCCAAATTTAATTTTGTATACGTAACTATACTAATACTAGATTTTGACCGCGGATTTGCTAGGGTCAAATTCGGGGGGTGGGGCAATATAATGGGACAAAAACTAGCCTAATCATTCTCCAGTCCTTCAACTATCTCCACATAAAAATTCATACTAATACGTTGTATCGTTTTGATGTGAAAGACGTTGTTATTTTCCCTGCGACACAATCGGCGACAAAATTTTGTATTTTTGACACTTTTTATTCCACGGAAAATCACGTATATAAATAAAAATTTCACAGCAAAAACGTGTATTTTACTTTATCACAACATAAATTATTTCCTAGAACTCTTTACCGCACAACCTCATTATATTCTATTGATATAAAGAAAAGCCGACTCGAGTTTGGACGAAATGTTTGCAATTTCTGACAGAAATTACACTGTCCTCACTGTTAGTTCAAACGGAGTGTTCCCGTTTGATCCAATGTTTATATTTCAATAAACAGATGTATAAGGAATAAAAAAGACCCGGCCAAGTGCGAGTCGGACCCGCGCACAAAGGGTTCTGTACCATTGACTATCAAAAAAAAAATCACGCTTGGTGTATGGGAGCCTCTTAAATATTTATTTTTTGTCTCTAGCTATCACGGTTCATGAGATACAGCCTGGTGACAGATAGACAGACAAACAGCGGAGCCTTGGTAATAGAGTTCCCGTTTTACCTTTCGGGTTTGGAACCCTAAAAACTACACAAATTATAATTAAATAATCAATTAATTAATTTTAATTAAGTTTGAAGCTTGTGTTATGGGATGCCAAATCAACAACACTATATTTTTAATGCATTGAGTGCACAAGGAACAGCCGCGTCGCGACGTTCCTAGTACTCGCCCTGAAGATGGCCTTCTGAATAGGCCGAAACGGTCGTCGGCGATACCGACTAAAAATTGACGTGAGTACATCCGTATTATTTTAATTAATAAGAAAAGTGTCAATGGACACATTCTTAGTTGTAGCGTTTTATAAATCGTAATAATTATAACATATTAATTATTTAAGATACGACAAAAAGAGAAAAAGAAATAAAAAGTAAATAGACTAATACTGAAATAATTGTTTAAATCGGACTAAACAAACTTTGCATTATTAATATACATTTAGTATAGATTATGTGGTAACGTTCCTAGAAGGCTGGCAAATATAATTATACCAACTCGTTACATGTTTGCAATTTGTTATTAGGTGTATTTAATAAAAAGGACTAAAAGGGAGTAAATCAGCCGTGGGCGGGGGTTCTGACCTCGTTTGATACTCATTAAAGTCGCCTCACCGCTTAATTTTTAACTTAAGTGAAAAAATTTAGTGAAATTTCACAGTTCTGGAACGCTGTTATTTGAGTTTCAGGGTATATTTGCGTAGCTGGAAACACTGGCACACTGGTGGCACGTTTTAAAATAAAAATCAAACGTTAGATACAGACATTTTAGTTCATATATTGTTACGTGTTTTTACGAAACTAAAAAACACACCTCTATCGTTTTTACCAATTTATTTAGGCCTTACCTCGTGGCTATATATGTACATATGTACATATATCTAACCTATACATTTAAATTGCTATATATTTTAATTCAAAACCAAAATTTTAAAACTAGTTCATCGGAACCTTCAAGAAAAGAGCGTAGCCCTTAAAGGCTGGCAACATTTATGTCACCTCCCGGCTGTTGCAGGTGTCTATGGGCAGTGGTGATCACTTAAAATTACGCGACCCGCCTGCTCGTTTGCCTCCCTCTTTAATAAAAAATAGTTATTGTACCAACATATTATAGTTTACCAAAAAATATATAGGTATATAATTTTAGCGGAGTTAAGTTCGCTTAGACCGCTCAATCGAAAGAAAAAGGTTCCAAAAGTCAAACTCAAAACAACGCCCTTGAAATTATGATCGCTGAAATGAACTTAATTGCCAAATGTCTGGGGAATAATTACTTAAATGTATTGGTAAATATTATGTAAACAAGCCTTATTAATTTGTTTAAAAAATAGTAGCTAAAAAGTAGAAACTTTTTTATTTAAAAAATAATAATGCGTGTTTACAAAATATCTTGTCATAATAAAAACAGTGTAAATATAAAGAAGTAGTTGGTCAATTTGTATGTAACATTTTAAGGTGTGGCTTTAGTAAATATTTTTACAAACAAACGTATTTTCTTTTTTCAGGTACACACAACTACTCTCTAACGGTTCTAGCAGAAAATACTACTACCAAAATCAGTAAGTTTTATTAGAAAACGAATTTGAAATTAGCGTTATTGACACTTTTTCTTTTGATATCATACCCTAGCCACTAACTACAAATCTACAAAGAAAAAAAAGACTAAGATTGTTAATAACATAATGTTCAAATTTAAAAACTCCACAACGTTTATGAATAAATCGGTACATGTAATAAAAATATTCTATATTAAAGGGTAGAAATGGATTTTCCACGATTTTTTTTTACGGCAGAGGGAGGCAAACGATCAGGCGGGTCACGTAATGTTAAGTAATACCGCCGCCCATAGACACCCGCAACATCCGGGGGGTCACAGATGGCAAGATTTGTCATGCAATGTCAATAATTGTAAATCAAGAAATAAAATGTATCATTTAATGAATTGTCTAATAAAATGTATGTAATTTCACAGATATAACAATTCATAAAATTTAATCATGCATATTTCATAACCAAAAGAGAGGACTTTTGTTGGTGATAGTCCAATGATGCTCTCACAATATTCTTCGCAATATGAATAAAATATGAAATTTTACATAAACATTAACATAACTAGAAACTTCTTACTATTCGTAGAAAGCCAAAGAAGTCTTAAAACAAAATTAAAAGTAAGTTTGAGCCAAACAAACGTTCCTGAATGCAGAAAACTTGAAGCATTAATGACTTGTTTTTGTTTCAACAGATTTCATTGTATTGCAGAACGTGTATGCTTTTCGTAATACCTGTTTGAATATTGAGATATGTATACTTCGACGGACCCGCCTCTCAACCAAGAGGTCCCTGGTTCGAATTTCGGTCAGCTCATGATGGCAAATAGTATTCTTCTTATTGGCCTGAGGTCTTGGATGTTTATCAATATCTCTATATGTGTTTGTTATAAAATAAACTGTCGTTGAGTCAGTTAGTAATATAAATTTCGAACTTTGTTCGGGCTAACTGAATTTGTGTGATTTGTCACTTCATATATGTAAGTATATCAAATGGGTTTTCTTGAATATACAGATAAACTTTTTAAGGTTATGTTCGAGACATCATAAACTTATTTGGGGAAATACGTTTATTTAACTTACAAACTAAGCTGGATGTGAAGGAAAAACAAAGAGCTCTTATTACATGCCTCTAAACTTCTAGGAAAAAATATTTTCCGTTACATTTTTTAAACTGATCGTCAGTTTGATTAGGTGTCCCTTATTTTTATTTTATTATTTAATAGGGAGGAAAATTAGCAGGCG
This sequence comes from Cactoblastis cactorum, assembly GCA_020352625.1. Classification (NCBI taxonomy): domain Eukaryota; kingdom Metazoa; phylum Arthropoda; class Insecta; order Lepidoptera; family Pyralidae; genus Cactoblastis; species Cactoblastis cactorum. The sequence continues at coordinate 11,610 of JADGIL010004400.1, read as the reverse complement.
GGAGCACGTGATGTTAAGTGACCACCGCCGTCCATAGACAACTGCAACACCCGCGGGGTCACAGAAGCGTTGCCGGCAAACCACCCTAATTAAAATGGTTACCATTTTATAAGCTTTTATGTAATTTCACCTGTCCCGTTGTCTTTAATAAAATCTTGCAAACTAAACACCCACTTTCCAGTGTCCAATCCAAATCTAAAGGCGTTAACTGACTAAATAGTTAAAACGTAAAAAGTAAACAGAAGAATATCAAATTTATGGTTTGCTATTGGTAATAACTGTGTCAGTTTATTTAATATTTCAAACAAAGAGTCTGTTATTTCTCAAAAACTATCGAAAAATATTTTCAATTCCCGATGTAGGTTTCATACTGTTAATTACTCTCAAAATTCAGCGGTGTTGTAAAAATACAACGAAACCAATCGAAACTTTTAACGAATGTACTAGACTGTTACTAAAACTGGATTCACTATTGTTCTGTTATAATAAGAGTTTGATTCTGTGGTTGGTAATCTATACATACGTACATTTATTAATAAATTTTGTTTAGATTTTAAAAACAATATACTTAAAAAAATAAAAGATGGAAATCAGTCGGCCGCGGAGTTAGGACCACAAATGAAAATAATAATATAATATTAGTTTTATTAATTATAGGAATAAAAATTATAAATTAATATAAATAGTGGTATGAGCCTGCTGCATGCTTATTTAGCATGCAGCATGAATAGTCAGGGACAGTACCACACAGAAGACCGTCGCTTGATTGGCGACTATCAGCCGCCATGCTTCGTCCGATGAGTGGAAGAGCCGGAGGCCCAACTTCCTCGCCCTTCCCATTTGTGGAGGGCGGGGGCTTTTTAAAGGCCGGCAACGCATCTGTGACCCCGCGGGTGTTGTAGTTGTCTATGGGCGGCGGTGATCATTTAACATCACGTGACCCGAAAGCTCGTTTGCCTCCCTCTTACATCAAATCTGAATTGAATTATTCTGAATTGTAAAGTGAAGAGCATATTATTAGATTTAAAAAACAATATTCTTATAAGGAGAATTAATATGCTCGTGAATTTTCGGTTAAATAATTTTTATTATTTTTAATTAATCTTAAAATTATCAGATTGTTTCATCAAAAAACTTCAAGCCACTCATTCGTAATGTGAAAATATTGGAGAAAATATTGTAGAATGGCATGTTACGAAACATTGCAACGTTGCAAGAACACGCTGCATTCTCATTATAATGTACATGTTTGAGGTTGTCTTAAACGTTTTAAGTCCACGGACGAAATTACATCCAATCCGGTACTAGTAGGTACTAAGCAGATTCAGTGCACCGTTTGTAGAGCGAAAACAAATTTCATCCGTTTTGCATTTCTCATCAAATGTACTGAATGGGTAAAGGATAGGCTCCCTTTGTGGTGACTGCTTTGCGTGGAAGTGGGCTGCGGTTGTAGTTATAGCGGGAGAATTTTCTTATTATTTACTAGCTAGACCCGTGCCCACTTCATTGTTCGTTAAAATATATCAGCCGCCATGCTCCTGCTCACTTAACATCACGTGACCCGCCTGCTCGTTTGCCTCCCTCTTACATAAAAAAGTAGAACTTCTGAATAGTGTAACCTTCGGATTGTAAAAGAATTTTCATGATCGGTTCCGTATTTCCGAAGATTAGCCCTTAAAAACAATCACAGTTACAAACTTTACCTTTATATAATAATATTATGGATTTGTGGCGACATCTACCTACGCCACAAGATTAAAGGATTTATCTTCAATGATCCTAAACCGCGCAAGCAGAGTGTTTCCAGATTGGATGTATATATACAACCTCCGACATGACTTTGTCGGAGCTGCGGTTCCCCAGGCATGACATCCGGCCTGGTGGGAAGATCTTCCCTTTGTGGCGGTCGAGCATCATCACCCCGCTCCCGCTACAGATTTATTTTTTCTTAAGTGTATTTGTATAAATTAGGTTTTTATAAGTTGGGATTTGAACAACAGTCTCAACTATTATATTTTAGTCATAACATGCCCCTTTTCTTTTAAGCCTACTATCAACCAAAAATAATGCATTAAATTATATTCATTTGTGTTGTGCATTTTATTTTGTGAATGTGAAGAAAAATAATTCGGTAATTAAGTAGAATTAGATTAGATAAGTTCGGCAGTACTATCCTTTCATTACAAATTTTCAGCAAGCAGCAATTTTGCGTTTATTTCACAAAATATCCATAAGATATAAACTAAGATATAATCCATATTGATATAATCTATATCAATTTTTAACAACGGGAAGAATAGTGTAAATGACACTAAATAGAAAATCTCAATTTTGTACGGAAATCCTATAAAATCTTTAAGTTTGGGATGTAAATGCATGTTTAGATGTTTTATATATCAAGCTCTCGTAAAACAAACTCATAGAATTAACAGTGAAAATACGTCTCGAGCCCTTCTGGGCTGCCTTATGTCTAGTCAAGTTAATTTTGACTCACTAAATACCTGCCACTAGCCACGCTGTAAGAGGGGCCACAACTTACTGCCAATTTCCTCAGTAGGTTAGGCTTATGCCTGCAATGCGAGATATAACTTTTGCGGGGATGGCATGTCGACTGAACTTGATTAAGATGTAATATGATACGTATTTGATATAAGTAATCATCTGTGATTTGGGGAGGGCAGGGGCTTTTTAAAGACCGGCAACGCTTCTGTGATGCCACGGGTATTGCAGGTGTCTATGAGCGGCGGTGATCACTTAACATCACGTGACCCGCCTGCTTGTTTGATTAAAAAAATTAAATTTATATCTTAGTCTATGTAATTGGTTTGCTTAATGACTATATCAATGTCTCTTGAACTTGAGTTGAAAATTTCTGAAAGGATAAGAAAAATATTCTTATGGCGATTAATTTAACTAATTATAAATAGCCAGAACGACACTGGATAAGTCTATGAGAGAGGCCTATATCCAACTGTTTTTTCATCCAGAAAACGAATCCGTGAAAACATTAAGGGCCTTAGTCCTTCTTGGCCGGCGAGATGTTTAACTAATTACATTGTTTTTCATTTTGTATTTTAACCACTAGATGGCGCTATGTTTATGTGAATACCCGCTATGGTAGTGTTTTCTGTATTTATCTAGGGAGAATGAAGGTTGAAACCTGTTTAGAATTCTTTTTTATTTAGTATATTGCTATTGCTATTATGGTGAAAAGTGATTATTTACAGTCCACTGCAAAAAATCAATCAAATACATTTATTCTTTGCAGTAAACTGCTTTACGAAACTTTACTGCTGTTTTAATCAAATGTAAAAATCATTCTTTTACTGTTTTATTTATTTTAGTCTAAAAAATTACTTGAGAAAGATTATCATTCTCAAGTAATTGCGCTAGTATTTATCTTTCGAAGATACTTGCAAATATACCATGAAATTAATTATATTCGATCTTTTATTTGATGGCAAATCGAATCACATGTCATCGATCAAATATTGTTGCCTGTAAGTAACCGAAAGTTTAGGATTCTACCCTAGTACCCAACCTACGAGTTTAAAATTTGTATTATACCTAGTATTTTTGTGAAGACAAACATTTTCGCTGAATAAAAAATTCTTACAATTAAAATATAATTCACTTGTAAATGTTTTGTTTAACATTAATTGTTTTTGCTACAATAAATGACCTACCAGTAATCCGTAAATGACTACGAAGACTGCTCCTAAAAATCAAAGTCTTCTATGCTCATGTTTAATTAACGAATTAAGCTTTGATCATGAAGATACCTTTAAGTTTCATTCCGTAATTTCAACTAGACTAGACAGGAGCCCAATTAGTTTACATTGAACTAAACAGTAATGATTTGCAATTTGCTCACTATTACAGCCAAAGTGAGTCCGGAAATTCGGAGTGATACAGTTTATAATTGTTGCTACTAGTATGAATTGCAATTTGAATTTACCACATTCAGATTTTAATTAAAATATTATTCAATTATATAATTATCTAAATGTGAAGTATGTATAATTTTGCATGATAACATTAATATTTTATTGGTTATGGTATAAGTCATAATTAATATTATACAAACCACAAATATGGTAGTAGAAATTTGGATGCATATTTATTCATTAGTCAGTGACGGTAAATATTATAGACAATGTTTTCCAATTGACAGTTGGGATGTGTGTATGCTTATTGCTCACTTCAAGCTAAAAGCGAGGCCCCATTAGTAGCCAATTGCCAATTGAGAATTCATGTTTGAATCCTTGATTGACTTTTACAGTTTGCGCGGGAAGGGTGGCAACTGGCACATTCTATGTTTTTCTTACGCTTCCAGACCAGCATCGAAGTACAAGTAATATGTCATCCCATTCCTACAAATAAATAGCCAATAAAATCTACTATCCATCTTTCGGTATCTGTTTCATACAGCAGATCAGCCAATGAAATAGCTTCCTGTCCGGGTGAAGCAATTACTTATCAAGTAAGGTCTTAGACTGAACTTCTTTGAGTAAGTTCCTCGTCCCGAAGTTCCGCTAAGTAAATTCCTTCGTCTGTTTACTTTCAGCTTTATCATATACGGTCCAAATCCGACTATTGTTCGGTAAGTCGTGTTTAATTTTACTTAACTTTTTCTGATTTTTAATACCTATAATATATTTTAAATATACATATAAGTGTACCTGTGATATAAACATTTAGTTTCAATTTTTAATAAAAATTTGTGAAATGGGCACTATATTTCCTTTTTTTTTAAATCTTTTTTTTGAATTTAAGAGATAATGATATCTCTTATAGGGTTCTGTAGCCAAAAGACAAACAACGAGACCCTATTTCTAAGAATCGATTTTTATAATAGAGGGATGCCAGTTCTATTTTACAGTTCAGCTATGGATCCATACTGCTGTAGATTGAAAATTAAAATATAGCGGTTTTAGCCATTGCACTTTCCAAAGCATTTTCTTGATCTGATCTTTTTCTGCTAGGCCTGAGTCTAATTTTTATCTGTATTATGTATTATTACATAGTCGCTTTCCGCCGTCTGTCTCTATGTACGCTTCTATCTTAGATCTTTAAAACTACTATAGCGTATATACTATAACGTGCGAAGCCAGGGCTGTTTACTATAAAAAATAGTGTCGTTTATTTAGTATTCCATAATGCAAGTTTCGATTTTAGTTTTGGGGCTAATTTAATGTGTGTGATTTGTCCTTATTTATTTGTAACCAACCGAATCCTGAGAATTCAATATTGGAAAAATATTATCAGTTGTTTATTTGTAACGTGTATTTATTATTGTCACATATATTTTTATATTTGTTAGCACAATATTAAAAGCTGGCATTTGTTCAAATAAAAGGTATCCAAGAACGTAACGCAATAAATTTTTTACAACTACAATGGTGATGGTTTTTGTGACTACAATGGTGAATGGTGGTGTTTTCTGATACTTGTTCTTATGTGATTGCTCCTTACATACTATGAACTAGCATCTGCCTACAGTTTTGCTCATTTACACAATAATATCTCTTTTCTTTGGAAATTCCTTTAAATATTAAAGTAACGACAACCTAAACATTATCGCATTATATTTTTGACAACATCGTTGGCGAAGAAGTTACATTCTTGCCCCTTACCAAGAGGTCCTAAGTTCGATCCGGCGAGGTCACGATCAAAAATGATCTATTCTGTTTGTCCTGTACTCTGTTTAATTATGTATATAATGGTTATAAAATATAGTATCATTGATTTTGGCATCCCATAATAAGAGTTTCAAGCTTAGTTTACGCCTAAATTTATTTGTATTTTTAGAAAAAAACATTATGAAATTTATAAAATGTAACTAGCATTTCTACTTGCATTTCTTATATAGTTATTAGTTTACTTTTATGGTTATCGATAGTCAAAGATCAGTCTTAATTTCACAGACATTTCAAATGACTATAATTTTTCAACAAATTAAAGAATGAAAAAAAAACAAAAATGAAAATCTAGATAATTTTCTCCTTAAGAACAACAACACTTAACGGCCTATTAAGTACATACATATCGTCTGTTACTAAGTTGAAGGCCAGGGCAGTGATACAAGAGGCATCCGAACTAATGACTGCGCAGCATTGAACTTGAGACAAGAACTCGCTCGGCTACTTACTTGAGGCTACATTAGTATGGATAAGATATTGGAATATGTTAAAATTTATGATGTAATACTTGATTTATCTTATTATTTCCCATTGATTTCCTAATGATTTTTAGAGAATGGTAAACTAACTCAGTTTGCAGATATGACATAGTACACCATATGTAATATAAATGAATAAATATATAGGGACAAATTACACAGATTGAGTTAGCCCCAAAGTAAGCTTGAGACTAGTATTATGAGATTCTAACTCAACGATAATATAATTTATATTAAATACACATATAGATNNATATCGAATACCCAGGTCAATCAGATCATTTTCCATCCCGGCCGGGGATCGAACAGCATTCCCCTAAAGCACCCCCCAGTAGCGACTAAGGTCACTATTTTTCCCTCCATTTCTTAAGATCCTTTTAGCTCCAGTTTAGCCTCTCTCATCTTTTCTAACTATATTTAAAACTCTCTAACATTGAAAACACACATGTTAAAAATATAACATCCTTCACACCTCATAGTTTATAATTAAAGAAATGCATATTTATGAGTTGAATAAATAAACAGATCTATAACAAACTTACCATACTACTCCATTACTCGTAGGGTATCGAAGCGAAACAGTCCCGTCCCTCTCCACCTCTTCCCCGCCCCCTTTGACTCCCATTAGTCGTAGACGCACTCGTATGGAACATCTTCCCAAATCCTTTCCTTTTTTTATATGTCGTGACAGTACAAACTTTAAAGTTAGGTGAGCCATTTGTATAAATATTATAGTAAATTTCTTTTGTATGTTATAGGTTATTGTGTTTCATATGTAACTTTAAGGTCCCGATGGATAGGGTGAATATTTTAGGCCATAAGTACTACTTACTTACTTGGTTACTTTTGGAATCTATATTATATCCATTTGGTATGGAGCCACTACTAGT